>VXCM01003928.1:6701-56691 GCA_014773175.1 Lucifuga dentata
TTAAAAAAAAAAAAAAAGCTGCAATGTTTACACAGTCCTAACTTATTGTACTCATATATATTTTATATATTTGATATAAGAAGTTTACATGTTACAATCTGTTTATATATTTCTTTATTCAGTTATTGTATGCACATTTATCTTTCTGTTGTTTGTTTTTATTTCACATTTGTTTTGGCATGTAAACGTATGTTTCCCATGTTAATAAAAACCCACTGAATGAACTGAACTGAGGGAGAGAGAGAGAGAGAGGGAGAGAGNGAGAGAGAGAGAGAGAGAGAGAGAGAGAGAGAGAGGGAGAGCAAATATTACATCTTACCTTCTGCAGATCTTCCTCAGTAAAGCTGAATTAAACGTGGTTTTTGGGAATCAGGTCTTCTCATTAAAATCTCCTTCCGTTCATCCCTGATGTTTTGTCAGATCCTTCTGGAAGCTCACCTGATGAGGTGAGCTTTCCGTTAGTGGAGCATACCTTCCGGTGTTCACTGAAGACATTTTTGAGCGTTGAGAAGGAGTTTTCACACAGCAGTTAATCTCCTGATGTCCCTGCGTGGAGTGCTGCGTGGAAAGTGCTGAGGATGCTGGCTTTGTCCACTCTCCGTCTTTTGGTGGGACTGCATATTCATTCATCATGTCCTCCAAAAAGTGTCCAGCCACAGTAAACTCTGATTCAACCAAGTTAGTGCTGACAGAGAAGAGAGGAGTCACTTCTGATGGATTCATGAAATCCTCTCTGGGTTTAAAGCTGCCACTGCGCTCAAAACGCGTCGGCGCGTTCCAGGTTCTTATCTGATCGCTCCTCACGTGACCCGGAAACCAACCAGGTCCTCCATCTTTAAGGACATCCCACAGCGCTTCTTTCTGCTCTGAGGAGGGAGGAGCTTCATCTGGGAGACATGAGCGAGGAAACACGAGAGGCTCCTACAGGAAGTCTGTCACCTGACAGACACGCCCCTTTACTGGAAGTCTGTTTCTGATTGGACAGATCTATTACAACTGATATGATACAGCGACACCCATCTTAATATGACCGCACAGTTTCATCATACATGTAAACAGAAAAATAACAGCAACATCTCAGGTGTAAGATGATTCTGATTATTGATGTTTGATTTTGTCTGATTGATCATCTGATTAAAACGGCTGGATGTGTTTAATGCAGCTCTGAATGATAAAGAAATATAAAACAAATAAACGCTCTTATATCGCCAGATTATATCGTCAGATTGTTCTGGACGTTTGTCAAACTGTCCATGTTAATTGTTACAGTAATAATCAGAATATTTCATTATTTTATGATCTTGCAGAAACTAAAACACAGCAGCTCCAAGCTGATCAGCTGTGTGACGTCATCACGTCGCTTCAGATGACGCTTGAGGAGCGAGGACGTGTCATTTCTCTTACATCGTCCTTCCTCAGCTCCTCTGTCCTCGCAGCTTTTCCTCGCATCTTTAGTGGGCGGGGCTAAGACGCGAGGAAAAGACGCAGGTGAGGGAAACGTGGAAACGAAGTAAGAACTTGGAACGCAGCCACTGTCTTTGGAATTTTCGCTAGTTCCGAATCTTTGCGCATTGTATACTCAGACAATGAAAGGAAAAACATAACTGATCTGTCCTCTGTTATATTACTAAAAAGTTGTCTCCTCTTAATAGAAGCTGGTTAACAGCTAAAAATTCAAGCATGCCAGTGACAGCAGATAATCTGTTGTGTGCTAACCGGAAGTGACGAATAGAAATCTCTGTTCCTGTTCGCTTCTCAAATTCTTCCTGCTTAGCTTCACAGCTGAGGTTCTCCTTAGAAGTTCCGTGTCCATGCAGTCCCCTGTCCCACCGTAGCATGCTTCCACTCACTACATCCTTTCAAGGTGAAGGGTGTGTCTGACGATGCGTTGCCGAATATCCTGCAAGGATAACAAAATGCTGCGTTCCTCTTCACCGAGTATTCCAGCCAGTCCCTGTTCCTGCAGAATGACCGCTTCCTGCAGCCAAACATCTTGGTTGGAAAAGTCTTCAGCATAACTTGATACCCAAACCATCCACGCTCAGCTCACTGTGATCCAGCACAACTCCGCAGGATGTCCACTTGGCTGATGCTAGCACCACTATCCACTGTGACACGGCTCCGCCACTGTGGGGTTCTGCAGCATCAGAGTGTGTTCTGAGTGTGTTCCGTCTTTTCCGGAGGCGACTTCAGCCACTTTCTGATGTCCATTTTATGCGCAAAACAGAGTTCCGCACTACAGTGTGTGATTTCGCCCAGCACAGTGTATCATCCCGCCTAACGTAAAGTAGTTACGTAGTTACGTAGGTGGATGCCCAATAATTACCTTTATTTAATTCTTTGCACTTTCTGCATTTTTGATATAAAGATATTTTCTCAAAACAGATGTGTATATTATTTTTTAAATTATACATCAATGGAAAATTAGTTTGAAANATATTTTCTCAAAACAGATGTGTATATTATTTTTTAAATTATACATCAATGGAAAATTAGTTTGAAATTTACCTGAATGTCTATGGGCGGGCCCGCCCAAGGCCACAGGTATGGTTGATTGACACGTTGTGAGCCTGAGATAATGACGTGATCAGGGTTGTCATTTTTAAAAATATTATATAATATTTTATTATTTTATATTTTATTTATTATTTTATTTATTTTATATTTAATATTTTCTATAATATTTTTTAGTTTGAGCTTTGTATAACAGGCTCACTACTTATCAATCGAACCCCTGAAATTTGAAATAATTTCTACATGAGAAATTTTGACTGACTGAGAATTAGCTGCATGTGTGCAAGAAACTAATTAAACAAAACTGCATCATTTTCTGTACATTATTTTTATATTCTCACCTATTGGAAAATAAAATAAATTAAAAAAAAATATCTGGTATTGATTAATATTAATATTAACTAACATATGATATTAGTACTAGTACTAGTATATTAGTAATAATACTAATATACGAATATTAATATAAGTGTTTTGATAGAAAATCAATTTCACAATAAATCTGGATGTGACTTTATATTAAAAATCTGGAGTCTCAAATCAAGTTTTCTATAAAATTCTTTATTTTAGAAAAAAAAGTCTAAAAAAATTAAGAAAAAGTCTAAAATAAACTAAACTATATGTAAAGCAGAAAATATAAACACAACTTGAGACTCCAGCAGGCTTAAATCTAATATGCAAATGTGAAATTAATAATATTTCTAATCATTAAATTAAAAAAACAGACACAAGGCACAGATAGAAAATTTTGTCATCAGCTTTTAATGTTTTTATTGACATTTTTTTCTTTAAGTTGATTTTGTTTGCTTTTCCCAGCAGTTTTGTGATTTTTTTAATTATTATTTCTTTTTATTGATCCTATCGGTAAAGGAGAAGAGTTGCTCAGTAAATCAGCATTCACAGTCAAACCTTCATAATGTTTTAAGTCTCTGTTATTTTACTTTATGAACCTTTTTTCTTCTTTACATGTTTCAAAAATAGAAAAGGTAAATAATAAACATTCCATTGAAATATATTTTATACAGAGATTCTCAGTTCTTTTGCATTTTTTTTCTCTCTTCAGTGTTGTGACGTTAAAATTATTTCCAGCATGAATTTTAGGAGGAAAACTTCTCATCTTTTTCTCCGTCATCCCTCCTTCTTTCTTCTCCTGCCATCAATCAACTAATCAATCAAACAACCAGTCAGCAAACGTTCATGTGGAGTCTAAAGTCATTTGTTGTAGTTTTACGTTTCACTAAATTTGTCTTTTATTTGTTGCCTAAAAGCTGCAGAAATCCTTTATTGTACTCATTAAATAGAAGAACTAAAATAAACTATTAATTCAACAAAGTTATTGACAAGAAATTCTGGTAAGTAAAAGAATTCTAGAAGAAAATCAGAAAAAAGAAACAAAATCCAGAAAACTGAAAAACATTAATGATTTTATTTCAAAAACTGATTTTTTAACTTAAAAAAATTTAAATATTGATTCTAGATTTTTTTTTTTCCTCATTTGATTGTCATGTGATCATTTTTCATTTAGGTCCTTCAGAAATGTCAATAACTTTAACATTTTCTAGAATGTTCCTATGAATTAATTTTAAAAAGATTTAAAAGATCTTTTTTAATTTTTAATTTAAAAAGGTTTTTTAGAATTGTTAATCAAGCATGATTTAATTTTCTTACATTTTAATATAATTTTTCTTCTAGAATGTTTTTTTCTAGAAAACTTTAGATTTGTAGAATTTTTTTCCTTACACATTCATGATTCAAGAATTTTCAGACTTTCTTTAATAATTTTATTTTCTAATGTGTATAATCATGTACAAACCAATAATGATTTATTTATTTAAAATATTTTACTTTACATAAAAGAATAATTAAATAACATTTTATTATATTAAATTTTTTTTAATTAACTTTACTAATATAAAATTCAATGAAATCTAACATTACCAAAATGACTCTAGACTCCAGAGTTTATCAAATCAATAATTATTAGTAATTTAAATCAATTATAAATAGCTGCATTTTGACTTGTGGGATTATACTTTTTTTAAAAATTTGAATTGTTGAAAATAAACAGTAAAAAAATCTGTTCAGGATAAAAAAATAAAAATTAATTTGAGCTGCAAGGACCAATGAGCAGGCAGCTGCTGTAATAGCCAATAAAACACGAGGATTTTAGGTGAAGCAATATTTTGTTTGACATATTTAATCTCCTCACAGCCTAACAGAGAAAAGAAGGAGGGAAGAAGATATTTTTTTCTTTTTTCGGAGAGGCTTCCTCCATCCTGACCAATCACAGCAAAGATAAATTTGTCATTTAAATTTTTCCCAGCATGCATTAAGGTTCATCTTCAAACATCAGGATAGAAAAACAAGAACAACAAAAGAAGCTTCTTCCTCTAATTAACGGGGAGAAGAGGAGTGAGGGATGAAGATGAAGGGATGAAGAGAGGAAAGAGAGGCAGACTTTCTCTCATTGGTTGGATTCAGTCTCAGTGGGAGGAGCCAAAAAAATTAAAATAGTGTTTCTATATTAAGATTATTATAATCTGTTTCCAGTAATATTGACATTTTCCTGAATTTTCTAAAATCTTTTGTCTTTTTCTGTCTGATTTCAAGATACTGAAATATTTCCAGAAAATTCAGAAAAAAATTAGTTTTTCTTATTTGGGTAATTTTACTTTAGATTGATAGACAGGATGGAAATTTTTCTTAACATTTCTGATGAAGCTGCTTATTTTCTGCTTCTTTCTTGAAAATCATCAATTCAAGTTTAAAAAAAGGTCTAAAATAAGTCTGAAGAGGAAGAAATAAATCCTTTAAAATATCTAAAAAAATGTTTAATGTAGTCTAGAAAAGTTTAGAAAATAAACACAAAATGGAGAAAAATCTAAAAATCTTGAAGAATTTAACTAAAACAATTCTACAAAAAATTCAAGAAAAACAGATTGATTGATTGATTGTAGAAAATCAGAAAAAAGAAAAACATTATTGTTTATGTGTTTGTTGCAGCCAACCAATGAGATTCTTTCTTCCCTCAGAAAATGACTGTGTTTGTTTAAAACTCAAATCACAGAAGGGGCGGAGCTAACAGGAGGTGTGATGTTGGTGGGCGGAGTTACTCCTTTGCATTCATTTGATATGTTTGATTTGGGTTTCAAGTAAACTCATGCTATTGGTTAGCTCAGCTGTCAGTCTTTTCACAAAGGGTGTGGCTTATTTCGCACACACACACACACACACACACACACATACACAGTGGGAGTGGGTGGGGCTTATGAGTATTTAAATAGTGATATTAAAGATGCAGCGCTGTGCGTATCAACGGATGCTTTTCTCCTTTCTCAGGTACTCCTAGAAGTTTCTCAAGGATCCAAGGAATCTTCTCAAGGACCCATAAATCATTCTCAAGGACAGTCTAAAACCTGAAGATCCCTAGATCCCTCTAAGTGACACCCTAGAAACCCCTTATAGACCCCATAACCTTGTCCAGAACCCTATTCATGATGGGACGTTGGGATCTTCTCAATGATGCCTAGAAACCTCCTCAAGAACTCACATAGAATACACATAGAATGTTTTAATGTAGCTGTAGAACTTCTTCAATAACCCTCAGAACCTCCTTAAAGACATCTGGGACCCTTCAACAAGTTGTAGAACTTTCACAGTTATGGAGGAGACACATTCATCTGTTCAAATAAATGATATCTTAGGAGGAAAATAGTAGTAAAAATTCTAGTACCCGTAGAACCATCTCAGTACCCATAGAACATACTCAAAGACAGCTAGAACCTGCTTAAGGATGCCTTAATCCCTCTAAGTGAGTCCTAGAACCTTCTCAATGACTCATAGAACCTTCTTAAAGACCAATAGATTGTACTCAAGGACCCATAGAACCATCTCCAAGCATTGCACTGAACCTTCTTAAGGACCAATAGAAGCTTCTCAAGGATTGACAGAACTTCTCGAGGATCTGTAGAACATTCTCAAGGACAGCTTGAGCAGCTTGAAACTGCTGAAGCCTAGAGCCCTCTCAATAATCCCTAGAATGTTCTCAAGGACCCCTAAGACCTCATCACGACTCCATTCAAGACTGGATTTTAGTGGACCTTGGACCTTTAATTATAGCAAAAACTTTCTTGAAGACCCTGAGAACCCCCATAAGAACCCTCAGAACCTCAAAATGGAAATCTAGCTGCAGTAGTGCAAGTGTAACAGTTCTTCAGTTAGAATGTAAAAATGAAACTTCAGATGAAACAGAACCTTTTAGAGGGCCACAGGTTTGTGATCGTCAGGATCATCATACGAGTTCTGAGCTGTGAGGATGAAGAAGAAGAGGAGGAGGAGGAGGAGGAGGAAAAAGAAGCAGAGAAGCAGCCAGGTGAAAGGTTGAAGACATTCTCACAGTAACAGTATAAATACTTTGCAGGTTCTCGTTGGTTTGGGGAACTTCTAAGATTTCTAATAAAACATGGCGACACTTCAACCCAACGTGTTTTTCTCTTAAATTATTCATGTTTGTATCAATGAAAACAAACAAAAATAGAAATCTTTTTTTTTAACATAACCCTAGTTTTTTGTTTAAATTCACATTGCATATAACATAAATAATCTGGATTGTTTTTTCCTGTTTGATTTTTAGCCCTGTTCTTATGGGGGGGCGGGGGTTTGAAGGGCTTGCAGAAGTAAAGAGTCATGCAGAATATCCATGCTGGTAAACATTGTAAAAATGCATTTCTACTTTGCAATCCTTCGCTTTGTGTCCATGAAGAGTTTGTCAGACGTCATTCCTCCTCTCAGAGGTACGATCTGTTGATCTGCAGATTCTCCTCCTTCTCTGCTCTCACTGGGAGGAGCAGCACCTCCTCCTCCTCCTCCTCCTCTTGTCTCTGCAGCAGGAGGTGCTGATTTGCACAGATTAGCAGCCAGTTTTTGTGGGAAAAGCAGCTCAGATGACAATGGTGTGACTTTGCATTGATGTTGCTGAAAAAACAAATCTTTCATCTGAATTCGTGTGTTTTCATTGATTCGTTCAGGCCATGCAGCGGTGCAGCTGCTGCAGCGAAGATGAAGAGTGGAGAAAGAGAGAGAGCGAGAAAGAGGAAAAGGGATCGAAGTGGTGTTTCTTCCGTTAACAGATTTCTCATCTTTTAGTGTCTCTGTTCGTCTCTGGACTCCAAACATCCAAACACGTCTGTCCATGAAAACTGTCTCTGACATGCGTGTCTTTGAAAACGATCACCAAACTCAAAAAGCACAGCACACGATCACATTAAACACGCCACAAAAAAAAAAAAAAAAANAAAAAAAAAAAAAAAATAAATAAATAAATCTCCCGCTACAAGGAGAACATCATGAAATACTGCTGAATTTTCCAGTATCAAGTTAAAAATCTGCTAGTCGGTTTAAAAAAAAACGACTGATTTCTTGAAACCAGTCAGATTTTCTCTGAGTTTAAAGAGCAACTTAACACCAAACCCATTTTTAAAGTTATTATTACTATTTATTATAGTTATTATTACTGTTTATTATAGTTATTATTACTATTTATTATAGAGTTATTATTACTGTTTATTATAGAGTTATTATTACTATTTATTATAGTTATTATTACTGTTTATTATAGAGTTATTATTACTGTTTATTATAGAGTTATTATTACTGTTATACAGTGTGTGAATCAGTTGTTTGAAGGTCGTGTTTTCCCGTTTTCCACACAAACTCACGGTGCAGCTTCCCTCCAGATTTCAAAACCAAGAAAGACGGTCGTTGGCGTGTATTTCAGCTGCTAACTTACATCTATCACAGTCTCTTTGAGTTAATCCACACCTCACATACCATACCATACCGTACCGTACCGTACTATACCGTACTGTATGTATTGAATCACGTATCATACCATATCATATTGTATCATATCTTATCATATCGTATTGTATCATAATATCATATAAAAGCAGATATCAACATTTTCACACATGCAGAGTTTGATGTTTGGAAAGAGTAAAACAGTGACAGACTTTGATTCTAGCCAACGTTAGCTAGATTAGCATTTTTCCAGTTTGTATTTTAATAGCTTGGAGCTATTTAATAGCTTTTCCCATCGAGTTCAAATAAAGTGTTTAGCTACATGGTGGGATCACGATCTTTGCCGGATAACTGAGAAACGGCGTGCTGCGGGGTGGGACGACTAGCCCTAACCCTGACGACTCGCTTGCCAGCACTGCTTCTGTTTTTGTGTGCGATCTCCACTTTGTGCTTCTCCAGAAACGTGGAGGTGGAAATAGATTCAGGAAGCCCCGCCTCCTGAATGCCGATACCGTCCCTGACGTCTCCCTTCCTGGACTGGCGATGGCGAGTCTGGTNCCGCCTCCTGAATGCCGATACCGTCCCTGACGTCTCCCTTCCTGGACTGGCGATGGCGAGTCTGGTGAGTAACATTAGTATGTTGTGTTAAAATAACGTTAGCTAACCAGCGTAAAGACATAGCGTGGAAACCGTTAGCATTTCAGGTAACATGCATGTACATAACGTGACTTCAGGGATCTGCTAACGTGTTGCTATTGGAATGAAACGGTTGGTCCAGCCCCTTTTTTTCAGCGTTTGATGCATTTTTTGAATCTGTGAAGGTCAAGCTAAAATGGGGCATTAAGTTGCTCTTTAAAACAAGTAATAAATAATTTAATTTAAGTCTATTTAGTTTCAGATAAGCAGAGAAATTTTAAAAGTTCAAATTAAAGCTTCTTGGAACCTGATTATTGGTATAATTCAGCTTATTTCAGGAGCAACAAGGTCACGTCCTTTGAGGGTTTTTTTTTTTAGATGTTTTGGGTTTTATAGTGACTTGTTTACATTCTAAATTATCAACTTTCATTAAAATAATAAATAATACATATTTTTTTCATTTTGGCTAATTTATTTAAATAAAGTGTTCAACAGAATTGGATTCCCAATATTCCTGAGAAATTTCTGAAAAAGGCATCAAAACGCTGGGCAGGGAAATAAAATGTCTCTGAAACAGAATCAAACAGTTAATTTAACGAATAAATGTTTAAAAAAAAATAACAATAAAAAAAAACAAGTTTACAGGCTTTTTTTGGTCTGTAAAGTAAAACACGATGACAGAGTTTTACTCGAATCAGAATTTTCACTTGTTAGAAGAAAATCAGACTTATCCTGGTCCGCAGAAATGAGATGGAGATTTTTGTCAAGATTAGTTGCTATGGAAACGTGAGACAGCCCCCCCCNCCCCCCCCCCCCAGCTTGCATAGTGACAGAACAGTCTGAGTCTGCAGAGTTTCACCAAAGTCTTCAAGTCTTTCATTTTGTGTTTTTCGCACTTTTGGAGTATTGATGAAAAATGAAAAGTGTGAAGGGTCAGAGTTCATCCTTCAGTCGAAGTCTTTGATTGGTTAAGGCCGTCGTTCATGCTGCCGTCTGCTGATGTGTGTTAAAGTTCATGAAGTTGTTGTAAACTCCTGCGTTAAATGGCTTCGTGTCGCTACATCCTGGTGATGTGAATGGCTGATGATGTCATTCCTATCTCTCTCTCTCTCTCTCTCTCGCTCACTCTTGTTTTCTGCAGTGGATCCTGTAGGGGGCGATGGAGAGCAGCAGCCTTGTGGAATTTTTGTTTTCCTCTTCTCGTAAAGGAAGGAGGGATTTAGAAACTCAACACTGAAAGAAAAAAGAAAAGAGAATTTAGTGAAGAATTCAGCTGAAGAAACGATTTTTATTTCTTCAGCTGAATTCTTCAGACACCAAACCAGCAAAACATCCACCGCAACATCGCAAATTTATCAAAACTTTGGAATTTAATCTGCTTTGTTTGATCAAATCATGTGATTTCATGTGGGGAAACATTCCACGTTTTACAGGTCTGGTTCAGAAGGTCAAAGGTCATTTTACTCATGAACTCTGGACGATGCTGATGGGAAATATTTTTTCTTTAAATTTTTACAGTTTTCATTTTTTTTTTAATCTTTTTAAATCAGGTTTTGCAGGATTTCATCAGCCAAAATCTGTCATCTTGTCTCATAAAGAATGTTTTTCAGTGCAGCTTTTCAGCTGAAGAACAAAAGATAAATTCAGTGAAAAGTCAAAAATGTAAAAATTTCTTTAGATTTGCTGTTTCTAAATAAATTTCAGAGCCCTGAAGTCCCAAACGAGTCAGCTTTTTAACGCTATGTACCAGCATGTTAGCAGGTTAAAATTTGTTCCTATGTAAAAATCAATGGTTTGGGACATCAGGAGGAAAGTGATGCAGGTTATTAAGAGACTTTAGATGATTAAAAAAAAAAACAAAGACTCTGAAAGTCTTCACAGCGGTTTCTGTGCAAATATCAGATTATCTTTAATCTGTATTTTTAAAGGTTATTTGGTGGAAATTGAAGCAACAAAATGCATCAGATAACAAAAATAATAAATTATATCAAACACCAAAGCAAACAAGAGACACATTGCAGAGCTCACACAGCATGCACGCAGACACACGTGCACACGCACACACAGTCCTTGGTAGCTGCTCCGTCCTCTGATGTAACATTTGTTCTCTAATCGTGAGAAACTGATGAGACTGAGATCATCAACCAATGAGAAATGGTAAAAAAAAAAGGTCAGAGGTCAGGAACAGATCAGAGGTCAGAGAAGTGCAGTGGACCAGGACAGAGCGGCAACTGAGAGTGATCAGACCTCAATCAAATCCAGAATCAATCAGTCAATCAATCAACCAGTGTTTGTTTCATCCCACCGAGTCATGAGTACAACTACACGTACTGATACTTTACTGCAGTATTTCATTTAGTACTTATCTGAAGGCCACAGTTACTAGTTACTTTACTGATTCAGATTTTCCGTTTTCTTTCTTTCTTTCTTTCTTTCTTTCTTTCTTTCTTTCTTTCTTTCTTTCTTTCTTTCTTTCTTTCTTTAACTGGAGATAGGAGGTTTTATCTGCTCTGAGTACTTTTGGATATTTGAGAAAAGTTTACTGCTAGTTACTTGTAATGGAGTATTTTTCCACTCTGGTACTTTTACTCAAAGTATGTCAGAACTTTCTTCCAGTACAAACTGGAAAGCAGCCGTGGGACCAAACAAACAGGATGTACTGCAGTAACTGTAGTAACGTTTGAGTACTTGTGGTACTTTTGAGCAAGGTGTGGTTCACGTGACACAAATTCACACAGAACATGAAACAAAAAGTCACACAAACACGGAACGACATGAGAAACGACAGAGACGTTCACACTCTTACATGGAGAAGCGATTTGCTTCTTTTCCTCCTCCTCCTTCTTCTCCTCTTCCTCTTCCTCCTCATCATCATCATCACACTCAAACTTCCTCCATCTCATCCCTCTGACGCTCCTCGTTGACATTTCTGTCCTCCCTCCATCTACAACACGTCTTTCTTTCTCGCTCTTCATCTTTCTGTTATTTCTCAGAGGTGAAGTCTGTCTCTCCGTTTTTTTGTCGTGAGAAAAGACATCAGGAGTCTCTCAGAAAGACAAACAGGTTTAGACAAATGTAAGCGAGACACAGGGAGGACAGGAAGTCCAGCTGGACGAGCCACAAAACGGAGAACGTGACGTTCACAGGCACAAAGAAAACTTTCACACGCCATCTTTTAGGAAACACATGGAGCAGATTCCTGAGTCGTGATTGGATGAAAGGAGCAGAAATAAAGGAAAAGCTGAGATGATCTGAGACTCTGAGGTCAGCGATTTCCAAACATATACTAAAAAAAAATCATGAAAAGTTTCCAAATCAATCAGAATTATTTGTGCTTCATGTATTAACTGTTGATTATATTTTATCTTCCAAACAAACTGATTCCTTTTATTTGTTCATTTTTTGGACCTAAAAATTGTCAAATTTAAAGATATTGAGTTCAAATTTTTGGAATCAGCCTTTAAAAATGCTCAATTTAATTGTGGAATGTAAACTTCGCTTCAGGTCGTTTAAATTCTCAAAATTCTAGAGAAGTACAGAGAACGTGACCCAGAGTTCTCAGAGTTCTCATCTACGAACAAGAGAACAAATATTTTACTAAAACTCTCAGAGATTTCTGAACTGTTTAAATCTGTGGTTTTTCACATGAATAAAGAAATAAAACATCATGGAAATGAAAAGTTGAATTTTTTAAGCAGTAAAACATCAACCCTTAAGGTTTTCTCTCTAAACATTTAACATTCCCAAAACATTCCTTAATGACATTCCCATTTGCTAACTTTTAGCAGAACCTTCCAGAACATTCAGGTTTGGTTTGTTTTCCATGTTCCCTGAAGGTTTCTGTGTAAGATTCCCTCATGGCTGTATCATACATGTGTAATTACCCTCCAGGGAACCTCTGGGGAACGTTCCCTGAATGTTACAGTTTGGTTCTATGATTAACCCTCTACAGAACCCCTGAGGAACATTCCCAAACCCTCTGGAGACCTAACATTGCAGTACGCTTCATCCACCATCTGACTTGGTCAGAGATCTTGTCGTGGGGTGATATGTGTGTTTGTCTTTGTGTGTCTTTGTTTTGTTTTTTTTTTATTTTAACATGATTAATCATATAAATTTCCCTTTAGGAGAAGGGAGGCGTTATTAGTGTGTTTGATTAGAAACAGGGATAACGGCAGACAGTTTCACTTTCTCTTCTCTCTGTGAACACAGTGACTGAAAGAAAAAAAAGAGCTTGAGAAAGAAATTAATACCCTCCAAAACTTCCAAACTCTGCGACACATCTGAACAGTCACTGCATGAAAATCAGGTGAAGAATCGGAAAGTCAGACATGTTTTCGGACGGACTGATGGAGTTTTCCTCGTTCACTTTCAGACTCTGACAGGAGGAAGCGTACTGCAGCCTTTACCCTTCCAGAACATTTAGACTTGGTCTGTAAGTTCTAAGAATGTTCCCTAAAGGTTTCCCTGGTTACATTACAAAACTTTAACAGAGCCTATGGAGAATGCTTTTTCCTGGAAGTTATAGTTTGATTATACAATAAAAACATTACAGAACCTCTTCAGACTCCAGATGGTTAAATAACTCAGAATTAACTTCATAAATCTGAGATCCTGAAGTCCCAACAGTTTCATTTTTTCCCACAACTTAAAAACTTATGGACACGTCATTTAATCTGATCTGAGACTTCAGGAGCTCCACAGGAAATGATTCAAAATGTTTCACAATAAAATGACATTTAAGTCTTTATCACATTCAGAGGTCTCCTTTGTTGGGTGTTGGCAGAAGGCAGAGGTAAGAACACATGAGCACAAAATAAATGAAAAATGAGAAATCAAACTTTTAGGGATAAAACAGAAAAGATTAGAGACGATGAACGGGTGAAATCGGGAACTTTGGTGAGGCGATGTTTAGGAGGAAACAGATTTTTTCTCTTCATTGCAGAATAAAAGTTTGGACTGAAGGGAAATTATGGAAGCATCTGGATTTTTTTTTTTTTAGCATTAGTTCACAGTTCCTGCTTTGCTTTGCATATATGTAACAATCGCAGGGCTTTCAGAACATTTCTCTGTGAAAAGAGAAAAATAAGCTACAAATGTTAATGTTTCTCTTATCATAAGTCTCTCAAGATCGATAAGAAAGCAGCTATACAAGACCTACTACAAATGTAACCCCTTCCCATCCTGAAAAAATAAACTTTCCCACCCCCACCCCGGCCCCTTACAGTACCTAAGTTGGTCTGTTTCGACCAATAGCATCATAGCATTTTGGCATGCATAATGTCAGCCCCTCCCACCTCTCGCATTCAAAGAGGTGAAGTTTTATTTTGTCCTGCATGCTTGTTAGTGCGTATGCGTAGAAACACACACACACATCCATACACACTCTAAACGTTAAATACTGAGACTAAAATCTTATCAAACCGTCCGCCCCGCCCATCCAGGGATTTTCATATCAATATCCTTATTGCTTGCAATGGAAACCCATGCAGATTCATCTACACGCAAACTTTACATATGTACATCGGAAAGAAGCGACCAATCAGCAGCAACCAGACAGAAAACAACCAGACAGCACGGAAAAGTGAAGACGCTGAAACAGTGGAAATACAGAGGTGATTTGGTGAGAGCGTGTGTTTACATCTATGTGTGTACTTGTGTGTATGTACGTGCACATCTCTCTGATAAATTTCCATCTTACTGAATCGTTGCTTCAGAATTTGCTTCCTTGATGTTGTATTTTCTTGTTTGTATTGTGATTTTTTTGAAGGAAACGAGCCTTTCAGGAACAGGAAGTGACTTGATAAGATGCAGATTTTTACATTGTGTTTAGTTTCTGTGGTTTCAGAAACGCAGATCAGAATCTGATCCTGATCCAGTGAGCTGAACTTTAAAACGATTCATCAGTACCTGAACTACAATTCAGGCCGGCTCCGTTTCAGAGCCAGCCTGAATCGTAGATCAGGTACTGACGAATCACGATTCAGTACTGGTGAACTATGATATCACCAATCCCTGCTGCGACACCTGAGCATGAGGCCGAATTACAGCCAAAAACGTGAAACGACCAACTCCAGACGGCGTTGGATCTAATGTTTGACTTCAGAATCCTAATGGCAGCGATAGTAACTTTGTTAGTCAACTGCTTTAGCGCTTGTCTTCCAGGTGGTGGTGCTGTGGTGGACCAAACTTCCTCTCTTCCTCTGTGGACATTAACTGAAGCGAGCGCCACCATCAAAGTTCCAAAAAAAAAGCTAAAACCAAGACCGTGGTTTAGAGAGCTCAGAGCTAATGCTAAAGCTCAGCGCTAACACTAGTTCAGAGGTTCTACTAAATCTCAGAGCTAATGCTAAAGTTAAGAAGTGCTGTGATGCTAAAGTTAGCACCAAATCTGGCAAGACAGGAAGCTGGTGACACCAATGGTAGCGTGATTATAACATGTTTTTCAGGATGGAAGATATTTTTCTTTTTCTCTTCTATCTTTTCATCTTCATCACATTTTAAGTTGTTTGTAATTTTTAGGATCTGTGGGTTTGTCTTACTGGATGCTTTTCTATAGACGTTGAATTCAAGTTTTGACACTTTGAAGATGTTCAAAACAAACTCCTGCAGTATAAAACAATATAGCCCCGTTTTATTTTAACTTAATCTTCATTTTCCTTATGATTTATGTAAAAAAAAAAAAAAATATTATTCTGAAAATCAGCTTCTCCTCTGCATGTGGAAGCATAGCCACGATGTCTTCAGTGTGCTAACTTTAGCATTAACTCTGAGTGGTAACATTAGCTATGAGTGTCATATTAGCTCTGAGCATTAGCGTTACCTCTTAGATTTAGTGTTAGTTCTGAGGTTTAGCATTAGTTCTGAGTGTTAGCATTAGCTCTGAGCTTTAGCATTAGCTATGAGTGTCAGTGTCAGCTTTGAGCATTAGAGTTAGCTCTTAGGTTTAGTGTTAGCTCTGAGGTTTAGTGTTGGCTCTGAGTGCTACTGTTAGCTCTGAGCATTAGCTTTAGCTCTGAGTGTTAGCATTAGCTCTGAGCTTTAGCATTAGTTATGAGTGTCTGTCAGCTTTGAGCATTAGAGTTAGCTCTTAGGTTTAGTGTTGGCTCTGAGTGCTAGTGTTAGCTCTGAGCATTAGCTTTAGCCCTGAGTGTTAGCATTAGCTCTGAGCTTTAGCATTAGTTATGAGTGTCAGTGTTACCTCTGAGGTCTGAAGTTTAGTGTTAGCTCTGAGTGTTAGCATTAGCTCTGAGCTTTCTAAACCATGTTTTTAGTTTGGGGCTTTTTGGAATTTGAATTTGGTGCTTACTTCATATAAAGTCTGAGGAGGAAGAGTAAAACTTTGGACCACTTCAGCGTCTCCACCTGGAACAGACACAGGAAAGACGTTAAGATATCTGACAGGAAATCGTTGCTGTCGTTGGGACTCGAGGCACATCAGAAACAATGCCATCTAGATAAAACGACCATGAGAAATCAGTAAAAAAAAATCTAAAATTCTCTGTTCCTGCGTTAACTCGGCCGAAGTCTTTCTCTTCATCTGCTGCTCTGCTCTCGCCTCCAAACTTTCCCAGCATTCCCAGCTCGCACATTAAAAAAACATCTGGTTCCGTAAAGCAGAGAGAAGTCATCAGTATAAAGTCTCTCTGATCCGAGGAGAGATCGCTAAATCCAGGTAAAAAGGTTTTCTTTGACATAAGTACTGTTTAAAGGCAGAATTTATGTTTTAGGGGTCAAATGCAAATCAAAAGAACTTCTACTGGCTGGAAATAGTAAATTTTTTTTTTTTTTTTTTTTTGTTTTGGGGTGGGGAGGAGAGCAAGTGCTGAGGAGAAAACAGAAATAAAACTTCCAAAACGCAAAATTAACATCTACAAAAATTAATAAGACATTAATGTTCTGAAATTAAATACAGGAAAGAGGAAAAAAGGAAATTACAGGTCGAGGTAGAAAAAAGCGCTAAAATTACAAAAGTGGCTGACATCATTATTTATCACACATTGCTGCTAAACAGAAAAAAACTGAAATTATTTTCTGTCTTTCTTTCTTTCTTTCTTTCTTTCTTTCTTTCTCTTGCAGCAGACAAGAAAACAAAAAAAATGCAATTTTTTTTCAAGTTGGTACTCATGCATCTTCATACGGAGGTAGATGCAGGTCTGAGCACGCACATACAAACAGACACACGTACATACAAACTGCCGTGCACATTTGTCACGTGCCACAGATAAAACATATCAAACAGAAACATATAGATCAAACACAGCTGAATATTTATCTACATTGCATATTTCTATGTTTGTATGATGTCTTTGTGTTGTGTTGTCTTCCGGCGGGCGGATGGCATGTCGCTGGCGTGTTGTTGAGTTGTCTCGTCTACCATGGGCTGTCGCTCCAGTATCCGTTCACAGTTCCTCCCACTGATGATCAGAAATGAAGAAGAGACGGATGGACAGAAGAGGAGGAATGAGGGGAAGAGGAGGGGAAGGAGGGCAGGGAAAGAAGAGAAGCCAAAAAGGGATAAAAACTAAAACAGTGCTGTAGCTGCTGAGCCACAAGTCGGCGTGAGTGGCCATGTTTGGTGGAGATGAAGGTGATGATGAACTCAGACCTGAGAAAACCCGACGTCCAAAACAGTCACGCTCACACTTCTGCACAGAAAACAGCTAAAGGCCTAAAAAAACAAAAAAGGCCTTCTCACGCCAAGATGGTACCACAGCATTCACGGATTCATTTCAGTGCATCCATGAACATTTGAAAGCAAACTGACAACATGCGAGTCGAACTGCGGCTGGACTGGAACTGATAGAAGACTGCCTCATATGGGTCAGATTATTCTGCTCAGATCACATGTGATTTATATTTGTTGTATGATTGGGAAATTGCTCTAGGCAGCTTACGAGCATCTCCTCCCCTGATGAGCCGTCCAGCTGGGAGGAGACCTTGGAATATGCTGGAGGAATTATGTATCCCAGCTGTCCTGGAAGTGGCTGTGGATCCAGGAAGAGCTGAGGACGTGGGCTGGGACATCTGACAACGGATAAGAGGTGGAAAATGGAAAGTATAAAAATCAACACGAGTTAAAGTCAAACTACTCTGAAACGATGAATCTTCTCTGAAAAAACTATTTAAAACATATTCAGATTATAGTTTATGGACTTGGTGTGAAAAGGCCTTAATGCTGAATGGAACAGCGCCCCCTGCTGTCCATCACAGAAAGAGTAAAGAAGGGACGTCCACGTCCTTTAGACCAAAGCTGTTTTTGGTCGTAGCGGCTCAACTGTTAGCCGAGAACCCAACGAGGCAGAAAGGATGAAGAGCAAGACAAACAGTCCACTTCCAACTGCTACACGCTGGAGGTCTAGTGAAGTCAAAGGTCAAGGTTTGATAAGTGTGTTCACCGATAGGTTTGTGTGTTTAATTTTATGTTTAGATGTGTTTCATGCAGTGTTAGCTGAGTGAAAGCTAATTTAGCTAAAGTGACTATTATATGTGCTAATACAAATGCTGCTTATCAGCTCTGTGATTGGGTGACAGGATTAATCTGCTCACCTCTAGCATCCCTCTCAACCTAAAGACGTCCTGTGGGTGTATTCAGACTGAACAAGAAGCAAAAATTACCAATACAACAGAAAGATGGAAATGAAAGAGAAAATGGAGATTAACTGTTAGCATAATGACCTGAAATAAAGACAAATCTGCCAAAGTTAAACATGTTAACCTGTACCAAACCCCAACACCTCCAGTCTGAGTTTCTGCCCGTGGATCCATACTCGTGTATAAACCTGAACATGTTAGCTAGCTACAGCTAACGTGTGTACTGTCATGTCTGTTAGCTGCTTGTGGCTAACACTAACAAAGCAAAATCATTCCTGCAGTCTGATTCACACAACAATTCCTTTTCCTGTTCAGTGTGAATACACCTGAAAGTGATGCGTCACTCCAAACGCCCTGAGCAGCAAACACACCTCTGAAACATGAACGATGTAGTTTTCTGACTGTCAGATCGTTGTCTTACAGTTAGCCTCAAAACAACGATCTGTCAGAGAGAAAACTGTGCTACTTCCTGCTGCTATGTGGTAGATGCTGCTGAAGAGGCCTTTTCTTCTATGTATTTTCTAGGTAGTTTAGTTTATGATAAAATGATTTAAAAAAATCTAGTACATCCAGATTGTGACATACTAAGTCAGCTTTAGACATAGCGTGCTTTCACATGATAAGCTGTATTTGCATCACGGAGAGCGGTTTGCCTGCACACATGATGCCCTGCAGCTTGGTCAGCACACAAAACGGAGGCTGATGTAGTAAAACGTGTCATCAAGAAGCGCCCGAGGCAGACACATGCTGCGTTCACAGACCTCGGAAATCAGATTTTTCCGACTTTTTACTTGGAAAAAATGCGTTGGAACATCACGAAGTCGGAGTTCCGGCTGGGAAACTCGGACCAAAATGATCTACCCCGACTTACCGAGTATGACATCATCAACATGGCGGCGGCGCCGTGGAAGTGAGCTTTGTGAATGGAAATAATCAGCTAAAAGGAAAATAAAGTATTTTTTCTTGCGTGAAATTGAAAGAAAGTGGTCAGAATATATCGCCATGGTAACTATTTTGTATAATAACTGTTTGCCATTGATACGTAAGTGTAAATAATTTCATTATATTACTTCTCTGCACAAAGTTTAATACCCACTGTGATTAATATCATTGTAAAACAACACAGCCAGACAGTCCTGTAGTCTAACTTTACTTTAGTTAGCATTTATTACTAAGTTTATTTAATTTTACAGAATTTATTGGTGTTCAGCTATGCTTTTTTGATTACATTTGGCTGGAATGATTTGAGGTTGGAAGTTGGAGCTTCCAACTGGGAACCACCAGCAGATGTAGCTGGATGTGGCTGAGTTTTTGGTGGTGTAACAGAGGAGAATCCGTGCGTTGCTAACATCGCTGCCAGGTTAAGTCACTGGAACATCCGGCTCAGCACGCCGCTTATCATGTGAAAACACCTTCCGTCAGAATTTCTGACATACGGACATGACTTCAGCAGCTCCACAGGAAGTATTAGTGATGTGTCTGTGGAGAACTTGGTGTGGTTTTGGTTTGATCCTGACGTCAGGATAGAAGTGGGTTATGATGCACGTTTGATGTTTCTGTTGTTAGAATCCACTGGAACTGAATCTGAGACGACCAAAGCTGTTTTTCTCCACATTCAGGAAACTACAAACCGTTTCCAGCTTTATGGTGTTTGATACTCAGATAAGAGGTTTTGGCTGAAGAAGAACTTCAAGGGCCAATTTACATTTGATGTTAGCTGCAGCTGCATACGTGTGATATTTGCCACGTCTGTCCTGCATTTGTTCAATGCGTTGCATGTGTACCTTTTTGAAAAATACATGTTTACGAGATGCAATATCTACCACACCAGTAGGGGGCAGTATTGTCAACTTGATGCCAGCAGCCAAACGACAGAGAACCAGAAAACGAGCTGAAAGGTTTGAGCAGCATCTACATCCATGTTGTCACGCTGCTTCTTTTCCCGATAATGTCCTGATCTTTTTTTTTTTAAAATGTCCTGGTCTTTTTTTTAATGTCCTGATCTTCTCAATTGCCTCCATCATTGCTTAGGTTGAACTAAATCAGCAGTAATTTTATACGCTATACTGCCCCCTAGTGGAAATAATATGTAATGTACCACATTGATATAAAATACACAAGGAACGATGTGAACCAGTTTGTTTGGTAACTGTGTGCACAGATGTTAAAAGAAGATAAAGACCCATTCCGTGTTCAGTCTGTGTTCAAACCGCCTTAAATCTGCAGATAAGCAGAGTTTGTTCTATTGAAGCCTGAGCAGGAGGAAGAGGAGGAAGAGGAGGAGATGCTGCTGCTGCTTAACTTTTTTATAATGAAAATAAATTATGGAGGCTTTTTCTGAGACTCTTTCTCCTCTCTTCCTGTTTGTAAAGAGAAGACACACATAAAGCTTGGTACACGCTTAGCACGGACACGATGCGGACACACGTGAGAATGATGAATGGCAGGCGGATGGTCTGTTTCAGCCAATGTGCAATTTAACACGAGGACGGCGACGCCATATGACGAACTGGTGGAAACAGGAAATGGTTTCTGATTCAGTGAAGCAACATGGAGGCTTTGGTTTTTAAACCAACGATTTGTCTCTGTATAATCCCTCACGGAGGAATCATGCAGGACGATATGTCCTCACTTCCTCTGCCACTCGCTCGTCAAAGTTGTTTCTCTGTCCTCCCCTTCCTCCACGCCGCTTTGCTTGACCAGTCATCAGTAACACGTGTTTCATCAGTAACACGTGTTTAAGTCACGCAGACGCCGTCCGTGTTGTTTCAGATTTTGCATGGTGACCTTGGCATTTCACCATTTGGCAGCAATCGTGTCACATTTTCTGCACGCTCATTGTTGCATTTGCATCCGTGTTAAGCATAAACTAGACCTTAGAATGTGTGTGTGCGTGTGCGTGCGTGTGCATGGTTTTTTTTATGTTGACATGAATGTAAAAATGGGGGTAAAATCTATCATCTACAGTCTACGTGGCTTGTGTGTTTTTTTTTCTATGGTTTGGATATTTACTTAATTATTTTTTCAGAGATATGCTTTTGATCTTTAAATATATAAAAATTATTTGCGTTTTTTAAAATATTATCTATGTATAGGTATACCATATGTTGCATGTTTTTATTTTGACGTTGGTCATTTTTCAATAGTAGAATCATGCATACTGCTGTATTACATGTATGTAATTTGCATGATTGTGTGTATGTATGTATGATGTATGTATGTGCACCTTCTGAGGCTTATTGTTATTAAAAGTTTCTTATTTTTAGCTAATTTAACGTTTCAGTCTTTAAAGCATCGAAGTGCAAGTGCGGAGGAGATACAGGCAAGACGTAGCAACAGGGAAACTTAAACTACATAAACCTAATATACACTCCTAATATCCCTGTTAGTAAGGCAGGTGTGTTAGTGTGTGTATTTGTGTGTATTTCACTTCTGTGTACTACACAAAGCAAATACTTTTAGTTTTTCTAAAGCTTCTATCTCAGCTTAATCAGTGTTCGCTAATTGGTGTTTTTTCATTTAGCAGGGCGCTCTTCTGACAAAATAGCACCCTCTAGTGGCTACAACCAAAATAACGCTCATCATCATCATCATCATCATCATGGTTATCAGAGGAAATCATGTATGTGATGGTGGTTTGATGATGGCTGTAATGTCCTCCCAACACGCCGTCCGTGTCGCCGCTTGACGCATCCCAGAAAACATTTTCTACATTATTGTTGCTGTTGTTGTTGACACTTTGTTGTTCCTGTCACTTCCTGTTTACGTGGATGTGATGCTACAGGATGGAGGGGATGGGGGAGTGGCAGCGCCGCAGGCCGGGCGGCTCGAAGGGCTCGAAGGTGGAGTTGGTGATGGGGGTGAGGCGCAGCGGGGCGCCCGTCATCCCCGAGATGTTGTTGAGGCTGCGTGACTTCTCGTAACCCGTGGCTACAAGAAGAAACCAGCAGGGGTCAAAGAGCGGGGGTCAGGGGTCAGAGCAGACGTGAAGGGTCGTTACAGAAACAGGAGGATTAGTTTATGGTAGGACGGTGTGTTATGGCGTGAGTTTGCAATGCGTCATGTATGATTTGATGGTTGCACATATTAAACAGCAAAGATAAACCATTTGTTACAGTCATTTCAAATCAAATAAATTAACAAACGATGATTAAAAAAAAATCAGCCCAAACCAAGAAAACAGTTTAGATCAAAGGAGGAAGTTGGATAAAAGACAGACGGACAGACGAGCGGACGGACAGACGGAGGGACAAACAGATGGACAGACAGAGACAGACAGGACAAAACAGGAAACGGGTTACGACAGTCAGCCATCAGTTCAACTTCTGCCACAACATTTGTCAGAGGCCTGCAGGTGGCGCCGTGCAGCACCGAGGTAAAGTCAGCAGCAAAATGGAGCGGCGTGCTGATCCAGTGGACAACAGAAACATTTCTTCATGTATGTTTATATGTTTAGCTCTCATTTTCACTGTTTTGTCCACATCCACTGACACGCTGTTCCAGAACAAACCGGCTGAAGGCAGAAAGGAAATTCAGATAGAATTCATCTGGATCTGAGCGCACAGTCAGGGTTCTAACACGTCAAATCCGTGTTGGTTCTAACACGTCAAATCCATGTTGTTCTAACACATCAAATCCGTGTTGGTTCTAACACGTCAAATCCATGTTGGTTCTAACACGTCAAATCCGTGTGGTTCTAACACATCAAATCCATGTTGTTCTAACACATCAAATCCATGTTGGTTCTAACATGTCAAATCTGTGTTGTTATAACATGTCAAATCCATGTTGGTTCTAACACGTCAAATCTGATTGGTTCTAACATGTCAAATTCGTGTTGGTTCTAACACATCAAATCTGGTTGGTTCTAACATGTCAAATCCATGTTGGTTCTAACACGTCAAATCCGTGTTGGTTCTAACATGTCAAATCCATGTTGTTCTAACACATCAAATCCGTGTTGGTTCTAACACGTCAAATCCGTGTTGGTTCTAACATGTCAAATCTGTGTTGGTTCTAACACGTCAAATCCGTGTTGGTTCTAACACGTGAAGTCCGTGCTGATGCCATGAAAACTGAGCTGAAGGCTTTGAGGTCAGCAGACAGACTGAATAACAAAAATAAATGAGGATTTCTGCTATGACTTGATGTGATTTAGGAATTATCACCGACATGTTTCATGCGTGCACATTTACACGGACAAACTGATATGATGAAACAGCCTTAAAATGACATCCTGATGTCTGAAGCTGTTTTGTCGTAACGATATTCAAGAGGACGAACGATGTCACCGAAGCAGTTTTAATGGATTTTGACTTTTAAAACGGCTTTTTGTGGTTTTAGTTTTTTGGTATGTTACCAGCGAGCTGAGAGGCTTTCAGACACGCGGAGCTGCAGTCCAGAGGATTCGCTGCAGCGCTTTTCTGGGTTTTTTAGGATAAACCACTTCAGATGTATCATCCCAACATACATACATTACAAATCACACGGCCTGAACATGTTTTTATGATGGTGGGGAAATGGAGCACACACAAGCACGGGGAGAACATGCTAACTCCACACAGCAAGGCCCTGCCCCGGCCGGGAATCGAACCCAGGACCTTCTTGCTGTGAGGCGACAGAGCTAACCACCGTGCCGCCGTTTTTGTGTCAAAGAGCAGCGAAATAAGCAGAAAATGTATAAATATTAAATATATAGACCTCATCTTATATGTTCAGCCTCCATAGAATCTGGATGAAGTACAGCCTAGCTAACGCTGCTGCTAACAGGAAGTACAGCCTAGTTAACGGTGCTGCTAACAGGAAGTACAGCCTAGCTAACGGTGCTGCTAATAGGAGGTAACTAGCTAACTAATGAAGCTCCACGTCCCATCGTTACTTACAGCTGCAGGAGCTCAGAACGTCCGAGAAAAGCTCCTCCCACAAACAGAAGCTTAAAGAGCCGATCAGCCAATCAGCAGCGAGGAAACGAGCGACGAGTCGCCAAACGTGTTTGGTGAATCAGTGCAGCTCTCTGCGGCTCAGATCGCCGCATCATGCATTCAGTGTGTGTGTGTGTGTGTATGTGGTGGTGGTGGGAAGACCACACAGCTACACGCAAACATGTATGAATTAAGCATGTGCTGTGTGCTCTCTCTCTACCTGATGAAGGAAAATGAGTTCAGAGTAAAATGACGTCCAGCAGAGGACAGAGACGGACGGGGAATCGTCTTCAACATTCATTTTTCAATATTTCTAAACTGTATGGAGACACCTCAGTAAAAAAAAAAGTCACCGCTAAGCTCACGCCACCGTTAGCTTGTTCTGTCACAAGAAGTACAGCTAGCTAACACTGCGGCTAACAGGAAGTACAGCTAGCTAACACTGCAGCTAACAGGAAGTACAGCTAGCTAACGCTGCAGCTATGCTACGTGAGTCTGATGGAGTTGTTTGGAAGTTTTGCAGCACATTGATGATTGTTGGAATTTTGACTGATTTTTTTTATCTGCTGCAAACATGAAACACACCTGGAGAATAATTCCTAAACTTTAACACATTTTTTTAATATTCAAAATCAATATAGATGAATCAATTCATTATTTTTTAAAAATAAAATAGTAGTATAGTTTTGTATTAGCGTTCCTGCTGCACGGACCAATCAGAATCCGTCTCTTAAATCCAGCTTAATACTCAGGAGGCTGACAGATTTGGGTCAGCACATTCTAATGGCTGCTCAGCGGACAGTGTGTGTGTGTGTGTGTGTGTGTGTGTTNATTCTAATGGCTGCTCAGCGGACAGTGTGTGTGTGTGTGTGTGTGTGTGTGTTTTCTGTGTGACAGCACACATTTAGCTCTCTTTAACCAGCTGTGTGTGCAGCGTCAACCTCTGTAACCATGGCGATCAATCAGCGGCACTGCAGCTCTTAGCTGATTAGGACACACACACACACACACACACACACACACAGTGAGATGATCTATAACCTGTAGTATTGAACAGCAGGAAGCTGCAGGTTTTATGATTAGCAGCAGATTTCCTTCATGTTAGATAATAAACAACAAAACTGACTTTTATTTTTATGTTTCTGTGTTTGAAGATTCAGCGTACTAATTTTTAAAGGACCATACTGGTGATTTTGCATGTTTAAACACAATAAAAGCAGCACACATGTTACATTTGATCGTCATAAAGGCATCATGTTCTGATTTTTAGCTTTTTCCTGTTTCTCAGTTTTTGTCAGAATCATGACATCCCTGACCTTAGCATGTCGCCGTCTCGTTTGAACACGTTGTTTTCAGGTGAGTCTCAGGTAAAAACGGATGAAATCAGCGTGTTAACGAGCTGCTTCATGTTTAAAGGCTGCTACATGATTCACGTGGACGTGGCGCAGACATAAATGTGGACAACTCCGCAACGGACCGTTCGCGTGTCCTGGCATTCATGACGACTTCAGCGGCGGTGCTGTATGTTAAAAACGTTAACGCCCCAAACCCTCTACACACGACCTCACTTTCCTCCGTACCGCTTCCTGTCTCTTCGCTTGGCCAATCATCGTTGGCGGCGCGTAACAACACGTGAACGCCGTCCGTGTTGTTTCAACAATCAAGTGGTGCGTGACCACACAGTCGACCCTCCAAAGCAGTGTCTATGGCTGCCGTTATGGCTGCGATTATGTCACACTTTCTGCGCACCTGCTGTCGCGTCCGCGTGATGACCTTTGACCTTTGCTGTCACACTCGTTCATCAGTCTTGTGATGAGTCGTCAGACGTTGTTGTTGATATTTTTATGTATATTTAGAGTTTGTTTTTTGCCTTTCAAGTTAGCCCTCCAGCTAACTTCTGCTGTGGTTCATTGACTCCGCCCACTAAGTCTTACATCAACCAATGAGATTATTTCAGTCTCCAAGAAACGTTTGAAAAAGTTAAACTCTGGTGTATCTGGTTTGCGTATCGACTCTTCCAAGCCAAAGCAAAACAAAAAATGCATTGTTTTTCAGGTATGTAAGCTAGCTGAGCAGTGCTAGCTGAGCGATGCTAGCTGAGCGATGCTAGCAGCGTTTGTGTTTGCTGTGCTGCGTCGTACATACCTGCAATCAGTCAGACTTTAGTAACACAACGCAGAGGGAGAAACTGAGGAGGAAAGCCTGAGGATGGATGATACACACCATTAGAGACGCACACAGAGGAAGAGGAGGAGGAGGAGGAGGGATGAAGGGAGAAGAGAGGGAGCTAGCATTAGCTCTGAGCTAACTAAAACAGGGGTTTAGTTTTGGGCTTTTTTTTTTTTACTTTGATGATGGCGCTCCAAAAAGGAAGAGAGAAAGTTTTGTCCATCGGAGTGCCACATCTGGACGACATCAGGAATGGCGTGTCTAAATAAACGCCGTCTAGAGTCCGTTTGGAGCGAGTGAAGGAGGAAGATGAGAGGGAAGTTCAGGAAAGGGTCAAAGTTAAAAGGAAGACAGGAAGTAAACATTTCAAATATTATCTCAGTAACAAATCTACATGCAGAGAAAAGCTGTTAGCATGTTTCAGCTAACAAATCATTTTCTGTAGGTCCAATAAAAGAGCAAACATGTTTATTTCATCATGTTAAAACCACATGTAGATCTGTGATCGTCAAGAAATAATATTTCCATAAACTCAGACATGAAAATGTGAAATGACTAAACCAACATGTTGAAAATACTGTAGGTACAAAAATACATACATACATACATACAACATGCATGTATGTGACACAGCTCATTCACTTTTCAAAGAGGAAGAAGAGGAAGTGAAGGAGGAAAAAAGAAAGAAAACACATGAACACTTACAAACATACAGCATGAGAAAAGAGAAAAAACAACCTGTGACACCGAAAAAGAAAGACTTTCATCGCAACGTCATATAAAGACAAAAACATGAAGACAAAATTTAAAAAATAAACTGCTGATAATAAACTAATAAACTTCAACACAGGATGATAATGTTAAAAAAAAAACATGGAGTCGGAGCTGTTTTGGTCCAGACGTGGAAATAAACCAGATCTGATATCTGCCTAGTTTCTTGCCATTCTGACTCATGCGTTAAAAAATGCGACTCTCCTACTTTATCCACATATGACATAAACGATCAATACGATGATCACGTCTCATCAGCAGGAAGGAGGACAAACTATAGATATCAGACAACAGATGTGTTAGTGAGACAAACTGACTCCACCCACTTCTACACCCTGATCACATGACCAAATCCACTTCTACACCCTGATCACATGACCAAACCATGTATCATGATGGAAAATGCTAAACAACATTTCAGATGTTGCTCTGCATCAGAAAGTCACTTGCTGATCATTTTAAAGTTTCAACATGTGATCCACCAATCCTGAGTCCTGCTTGTATCCAGACTTCCTGTGAGCTGATGAAGCAGCTGCAACACATTGCTGCAACACGTTGCTGCAACACGTTGCTCTAATCCTTCTTCTCCATCTGAAAACATGATTTTTGAACTTTGATGCTTCAGGAAGGAAAATCTTGTAGAAATATTTCTGTCTGTTTTTTGTTTGCATCCATCTCAGAAACGTGAAAATGACAAACCAGCTTTCTGCATCCGGAGTTTTCAGGTCAAAGGTCAAATATGAGCCAAAGAGAAAAAGACAAGATGTAAATCTACTGTCCAATGAATTGGACAGAGGCAAAGAAAATCTGAATTGTGCATGAAAACCTGTAGTGTAAATGCAGCCGTAACGGTTCCTGGTACCTATGTTTATCATAGCATTGTTAGAATGGTTCTAAGTTTTTAAGATTAGGGAAAGTTTCTCTGCCTGAAAAACTGGAAATGTTATGGTGACACGAATGAGACATGAGAAGAAGAAGAAGACGAGAAAAACAAAGATTCACTGAGTCAGTGAACTCTGTCATGCCTAGAACCTTCTCAAAGATCCCAGAACCTTCTCAAAAACCTCTAGAACCTTCTCAAAAACCCACAGAATCTTCATAAAGACCTCTAGTACCTTCTCAAAAACCCATAGAACCTTCTCAAAGACCTCTAGAACCCTCTCAAAGGCCATTAGAACTTTCTCAAAGACCTCTAGAACCTTGTTAAGGACCCCTAGAACCTTCTCAAAGACCTCTAGATTCTTCTCAACTCTCCAAACCTTCTAAAACGTTCCTAAGGAGCTGTAACCTCCTTGAGGACCTCTTAGACCTCCTAAAAGATCCATCCAGGACCCCTAAAATCCAGATCAGAAACCTCCAAAAGGATCTGTAGCATATGTTCTCCTCCTCTCAGTTCTGGATCCAGGATCCATCAGTTTGTGCTTTTGTTGGTCACCTGGAGTCTCCTGATCCCTGCCGTGGTTTGGTTGCTGTTATAGCAACACTTGAGAAATGAAATAATGTGAGCCTGATCTGATAGGCTTCAGGAGGCTGTGACCACCAATAACCACCAATAACGATTAAACTCCAGGCTAAAGGTCATCGATGATTGGCTGGATAAAAGGCCAGAGAGCGCTGTTAACAAAGAAACAAAGGACAACAGAAAACCGGCCTTGTTTTAATAAGAGGTATGAAATGGTAAGAAATTATGTTTTGGAGAAGGTGAGTGAGAGAGAGAGAGAGAGAGAGAGAGAGCAGGTTACTCAGTTATGGTGCAGTAAATCTCCTTACATCAATAAACCTCTAAGTAAGACTCGAGTCATTTCAGGCCAATGGTATCTGTCAATGGATTAAAAAAAATCAATGCTATCTCAACTGAGAAACAGAAGAAAGAAGAGAGAGAGAGAGAGAGAGAGAGAGAGAGAGAGAGTTATTGTTTGGAGAAACAAGGAGGAAAGGATGTAGAGAGAATGAAAGAGGAAGCGAGTGATTAATGCAACATTTCATTCGTCCTCTCCCTCCCTCTCTCTCTCCCTCCCTCTCTCTCCTTCCCTCTCTCTCTCTCGCTCTCCCTCCCTCTCTCTCTCTCTCTCTCTCCCTCCCTCTCTCTCGTACTGATTAAGTTTCCTGTTGAAAGTGGAGTCGGACGTGTACGGTATCATAATGCGGGCTGATGTGATGTAATGCGCCGCCCCGGCCTGCAGAGGCGCCAGAGGCACTGCAGCACCGTTTGTAACGACTCTGCGGTTATTCTGTAGGATTCTCTCTTCACCTGATATCCTGTTGTACCGAAACAAAAAGACTGACGGGACACAATCAGAGTTTTGGAGAGTTTAAGAGACGAAGCTCTGACATCATCCGTGACACAAACACCTGAGTCCAGGACCAGGATCATTTCCTCAGTCCTTATTTTAAAAGGAACATGAAATATATTTCCAATTTCTTATTTTTATTTAGGGCCTATTTTACAGCTGAAAATAGGCAGTTTTAGGTTGTTTTTCTGAAGGTCGTTTGCTCTGGTCTGGATCAAGGATCAGACTGGCGGTCTCTGTGTGTTGTTTTGTGCGATTGTTGTGTTCAGAGCTACACAAATGAACCGCACAATGGAGGGAAATGAATCCTAGTCAGGTTGAAGCAGATCAGGTGTGCAAACAGGTGCCGTCTCTCTCAAAAAGCTCTGTTCTGATTGGCTGGCTGCATCAGGCCTGAAGCTGGAATCGGCCATGAACTGTGATGAAATGACCAATCACTGGCCTTGTACTTGGTGTGGGTGTGTCTAACCATATTGATGTCAGCTATAGAATAAAGCACCAATCAAAACAAAGCTTTCAGGGCGTGGGATGGGTTTGTCTAACCATTTCCGTAGATGTCAACCTCAGGTTTACATTTCTGTTTTGCTGTTTCACGGAAAGCGGCTCACTACACGGATCACGCATTCTGATCACGGGTTGGTGATGTGACAAAAACGTGGAAATTCAGCACAGCTATGAGTTCACACTCCTTTTTAAACGTATCACAGGTTCAACTCTCTGTGGCGGACGTCGACATCTTTTCCTGAAACAGCTTTATGTTTCCAGTTCAAACCAAAGGAAGAACTCAAACATTCTGCGTGTGAAAGTGCTTTTGACTGTTTCTGTAACAGGTTACGTCGCTGCCAAGCATTCAAGGCGACTTTGAGCTTTGATCCTTTGATGTTGGCTCTTTGTTTCACTGGGAAGCAGATCGTTCTCCCATAAATATCGTTTGTGAGCTGGATTAGACTGCCGCGACACGCTCAGCAGGAGGTCGTCTCCAGGTTAACGTGTCATTTCAGATTAAAAAAGGTTCCGTTTGTCTCTCTGGATAGTAAAGTTCTAGTTCTCCAGCCGGCTCCGTTCAGTATCTGTGGAACCAGCAAACCAGTCCACGTTTACACCAGTTTACACAGAAACCGTTTCCCAATGGAAATACGAGCGGAGCGTATTTTTGAGGAATCAGTGAAAACCAGCAAGATGGCGGACCACGTCGTTTACCTGCAGCTTTTATCACCTTATTAAAATAAATATGAGCAAACAAACAAGCTGAACACACTTAAACTTCTCTGAGGTAGAATAAGACACGCCCACTTGGGATGTCGTCATGGTTCCCACTTCAGGTCCTGCTATGTTATGGTTCCGAATGGGAAACAACTTTTTATAGTTCCACACCAATTTATTTTTGGTCAAAACGCTCTGAACGGTTCCAGAACGGAAAAGTTCTGCGTTTTGGTGGAAATGCAGCGCTACGAATCGACCAATCCAACGCCAGCCTTCACCAGGACACTTTGCTGCACCAACTCCCAAAATTCTCCTACCCGCTGTTTCCATAGCAACAGCGGGGAGNGAGAGAGAGAGAGAGAGAGAGAGAGAGACAGAAGGGATGGTGGGAGAGAGAGGACTGAAAGATGACACATGATTAAAAAATAAACACAGCATAAAGAAACAGACCAAAAAAAACATGCTCAACAAAAAATATTTTAATGAAGTAAAATAGAATTTAAAATACACAAAAAAACAACTTCAAATCAAATGCAGAGTATACACACATAGATAGATAGATAGATAGATAGATAGATAGATAGATAGATAGATAGATAGATAGATAGAACGTGGAGTCTTGTAACTGTGTGGCCTGTGACCTTTGGCCTTTGAGCGAGGATCACCTAAAGGTCAAAGCATCACATTACATGGAATCACGCCATAGTCAGGCTGAGGCGTGATGAACGGCGGCGGCGGACGTCTGCATTAACAGGGTTTCTGTCACGTGCCATCGTTTTTCTGTCTGCTTNACGGCGGCGGCGGACGTCTGCATTAACAGGGTTTCTGTCACGTGCCATCGTTTTTCTGTCTGCTTTCGCCGCTCAAACGAAACAACCAGCGGCAGGAAATGCAGCAGGAGGAAGAGGAAGTTACAACCCGCATACACGTCACAGTGCTGCCTAAACATACTACTGCAGCGGTACATTTTCCAGTTGTTTTTCCTACCATCCAGACTGACATTGGTTTCAGTTCATTCCAAAGTAGGAAAAACAATTCTAAGAATTAATGCTCCAGTAGTATGTTTAGGAAAATGATTGGCAGTCATGTAATGTGTATGTATATTGGACGTAAACATGCAAAACCACCGGTATGGTCCTTTAAAGGTGGACAGAAAGGGAAAGGATGATGCTGCCTGTTCAGAATGCCTCCGAATGCTCGTCACGTCTTTTCTTCCTCCCACCGATCGCAAACGTAGATCTGAATGTACGTAATAACGTTACGATCTGCGATAAATCAGGAGGAAGGAGAGAGGAGAGCTAACGACGGCACTTTAAAAGCAAAAAGGCTGGCGGCCATTTTGAAAGTGGCCGGTGAGGTGCTTGACTTATCTCTTGGTGATCAGGATAAATGAAGCACGTTAGCAGCGTGACCTCGCCACATAATGTTAGCGCTTTTTCAGCTTTTAGAGTGCAGAGGGACAAAAGCTAAAAGCTAATCACAGCACAGCAAACAGCTACGCTAGTTCTTCTACGACTTACCTGTGTGTGTGTGTGTGTGTGTGTGTGTGTGTGTGTGTGTGTTTCAGTCTTTTATAAACAGTTTGGATCAGTTTTCTTTCTTTCTCGCTGTCTGTTTGTCTGTTGTTCTTTCAGAAAAAAAGCCTTTCTCATTTTTAACAACAGGAAACAGAGAGCTGAAGCGTCGCCGCTGCCGTCCACGTTAGCCTGAGCTCCACAGCGTTTTTCTCACGAAAAGCTGAAACATGTTCCTGTGATATTCTGTGTAGCTACTGCAGATAAAAACCCAGATTAAACCACGTGTTTTTTCTTAGCATTCAACATTTTAATAGCGCCGCAACGGATGGATTTTTCTCCAAAACGGACAGGAAGTTTCAGGGTGGCGACTATTATCACATCAATACTACGTGCATTTAAACACGGAAGAATGATGATTCTGATGTTATTTTAATGCTGATACTTTGGTGAAGATACCAGAGGAACATAAAAAAACAACCAATCACATCTAAATTCTGTGTGATTAGCGGCTAGCAGTTAGCTTCCATAGAGCTTGTAGTTTTCATAATTCAGAAAAGTTTCCAGAAAGCAGCTTTGACTCCAGAAAAAGCTGCAGTCAGACCAGCACACTTCTCCAACATGTTTCAGCTTTTCAGACCACGGAACAAACCGTGTGAGAGAACATACTTTGGGTGTAGAAAGCTAACGGAACAGAAGCTAACATGGAAGTGGGGACGGACTTCGGCCCTCAAACACCTTTGCTGTGCTTTTGGCTAAAGCACCTTTGAAGCGTTCAGAGTTCCAGCGCAGCCCGGCAGAGTCTGACGCTAACGCTAATGCTAACCCAACGATCCCATTCTCATTTCACAGCTTTGCACACGTCACATTGAGAACATTGTTCCTGTCGGTCCAAGCTAGGTTTGAGCAGCGCTCTCTGCAGGGCTGTGCTGTGACCTCTGACCTGAGTTCAGATCCAGAGGACCACAGAGAAACCAACAACCAATCAGCAGCCAGCTCTCACTGGCCTGGCAGGGAACGAGCCAACCAGCAGCAGCCGCTTTCGCTCTGGCACCCATCCAAGGCAGACGCTTGTTAAACAATCTTAACGCGCTCTTTGATTCTGAGGCAGATTTTAGAGGGAATCCAGTTTGATAAAAAAAATTAAAATTAAACAAAAAAAATGCCAGTTTTTCATTTTGGGAATCATATTTGGTTTTCATTGATGAATTTCTCCTTGTCAGACTGGTTCACAGCATCTTGAATCTGAATTATATCTGCATATAAAATCTGAATTTCTTATCAAATCTGTTTTAAGTTCAGGTTTAAAATATCTTAATTAAAAAACGTACAAATAAATAAAAAATATTTAAAAGAATACTCGCAGTTATTTGCTTATTTGTTGTCATACCAAGATTTTACATGATTTAAAAAGGCTTTACATCAGTTTCCCACTGTGTACAGAGATACATGGGTTGAATGATAAGTTCTGAGTCTTAGTGCTTTCACATGACAAGCTGTATTTGAGTCACGCAGAGCGATCTGTGGTGTCACGCACACGCTGCTTCCTGCGCCTGGCTCAGCGTGGGATCGACGCAGCCGATACGACCGTGGATTAACGCCAGTTTACAGACCTGGCCGTCTGACTGCTGCAGATCACGGAACCATTTTAAAGCCGTGTTGTGAAGCTCGGACATTTCTCTACACAGGTTACCAGCTTCTCCTCCATTATTGTGTCGCTTCTGCTTACGTCACACAAGCTGCTCTCTCATTGGTTGCGCTTATGGAAGGTCACCAGCAGACGAGTCAAAGTTGAATGTGGTTGAACTTTGAGCGTGACTTTATGTTGCTGCATGGTTCAGCTCCCAATACACAATAATGGAACATGAAGCTCAGCGTCGTGCTAATCATGTGACAGCAGCCTCACACACCAGGATGTGAATATTTCAGTGAAGTAATATATGTAAATCCTGATGATGTCATATCAGCTGTGTAGGATTTTTTGGGACAAAATGAGACATCGTCATGTTGGAAGGAGAAGATGATGTCGTAAGGCTACACAACTTATCAATCAACCCGTGTCGACAAAGCACGTTTAGCGTAGCTTAGCATAAAGACTAGAAGTGGGGGAAACTGTTAGCCTAGTTAAATTAAAGTGTAAAAATACACCTTCAGCTTTTGTGAAATGTTTATAATAAAATACGTAATAGTTGTATAAGAGATTGATAATCTATCTTCGTATATTTGATTTTTAAATGCATAATGAATATTTAAATGACCTGAATGTTTGCATATTTCTCTTTGCAAAGAGAAAACTAAGAGAGAACTAAAGATTAGATAAGAGATTCATTACACAGGGATTTTAAAGGAGCATGCCAGTGGTTTTGCACATTTGAGCCCATTAAATACAACACATATACATACACGTTACGTTACTGCCAGCCTTTTTCCAAAACAAAATACTGGAGCGGTAAATACTAGGATTGTTTTTCCTACCTTCCAGACTGTCATTGGTTTCAGGAGATTGGATTCTATCACAGCAAGCCAAAAGTCATTCTTATTTTGTTGTCAAAGTTACTTAATTTAACCAGACCAACGTGGAGCTACATGGAAGAAAATGTACGTCTCCACCAGGGAATATAGTCCCAAAAGGAGACGGCGTTTACCAATAAATTAAAACAACTGTGCCTTCTACATTCAGACATACGTGTTACAGGTGAAACATAGAATTTTAAGGTGAGTTTCACCTCAACACTTGATTTTGAAAGATTATAGGATTTGGCAAAATAACAACAAAACTAAAATATGCTTTTATGTTTTGAAAAATGGTTGGCAATAACGTAACACGTGCACGGATCATATGTATTGGGCTCAAACATGCAAAACCACCGGTATGCTCCTTTAAAAAGTCTGGATATTTTGCAAATGTGGAACAGGATAGAATGTGGAACCAGTTTTGAGAACAGTTAAGTTTCCAAAGGTGCAGCGTTACGTACGGAGCGCCGGCGCTGCCTCCAGCAGCAGCCGGGCGCTCAGGGCCTCCTCCGCCCGCGGCAGCCACAACGCTTTTAACGGGGAAATCTGACGGCAGCGAGCGCTTGCTTTGTAGCGCCCCCTATCTGTAAGTACCAGAGTGAGAAGAGACCGGGTGAGAGGAGGAGAAGGTGGAGGAAGAGGAGGAGCAGGAGGAAGGGAAGACAGCTACACGGGAAACACACAGACAGACGGACAGACAGACAAAGACACAGAGAGAGACAGACAGATGGAGAGTGTAACACACACCAACACAGCTAAGGTACACACGCACGACTACACACCACCTGAGGAAGGAGACAGCAACACAACAACAACAACAACAGCAACACACATCAGATAGCAAGTTTAACCTTCAGACCCACTCTGACCTTTAACCCCACCACCACCCACACCCTTCCTGATGGTTCCAACATGGCGGCGTACAGAGGGGAGGCATATCACAGACACACAGATACGCACGCACACACACACACACACACACACGTTTACCGTTGTTAATTTATGTTGATTTAAATTCATTTCCTGGAGACTTAAATTAACCAGAACCATAAACCAGAACATTCAACCAGCCAAGCCTGAACCTAAACCTGATCCTAACCTAAAACCTAAAACCAAGTCTAAACCCTAACCTTTAACCCTAAAACCAAGTCTAAACCCTAACCTTTAAACCTAAAACCAAGTCTAAACCCTAACCTTAACCCTAAAACCAAGTATAAACCCTAACTTTAAACCCTAAAACCAAGTCTAAACCCTAAAACCAAGTCTAAACCCTAACCTTTAAACCTAAAACCAAGTCTAAACCCTAACCTTTAACCCTAAAACCAAGTCTAAACCCTAACCTTAAACCCTAAAACCAAGTCTAAACCCTAACCTTAAACCCTAAAACCAAGTCTAAACCCTAACCTTAACTCTAAAACCAAATCTAAACCCTAACCTTAAACCAAGTCCAAACCCTAACCTTAAACCTAAAACCAAGTCTAAACCCTAACCTTTAACCCTAAAACCAAGTCTAAACCCTAACCTTTAACCCTAAAACCAAGTCTAAACCCTAACCTTAAACCTAAAACCAAGTCTAAACCCTAACCTTAACCCTAAAACCAAATCTAAACCCTAACCTTTAACCCTAAAACCAAGTCTAAACCCTAACCTTAAGCCCTAAAACCAAGTCTAAACCCTGAAGTCAATAGTTAACCTGATGGCCATGCTGATAGTCCCTAATGTCTGTATGTAAAAAGGTTTATGTCCCCACAATGTAACACTAACACACACACACACACACACACACACACACACACACCATTTATATGCCCCGCCCCTTCCACACACACATTATTAACAATATGATTCTGATCCACACTTAAATGTCTTACAGTATGAAACAAGCACCATGCACCTACATTCAACGTGTGTGTGTGTGTGTGTGTGTGTGTGTGTGTGTGTGTGTGTGTGTGTTAATGTTTGTAATCATGACACTGACTTGATGTTTCTGGAGGTAAATGAGTTTTAGTAGTAATAGTCGTCGTTTCATTGTAATAATGTATAAAATTCTAATATAACTATAATAGTAATCTAATCTAAACCTAATCTATTATAATCTGATATAAATTTAATCTAAACTATGATAAACTTAATGTAATTCAAACAAATCTGATCTAATCCCAATGTAATCTATTACAATCTAATCTCATCATCTAATCTAATTTAATTGTAAAGTAATTACAGGTAATATAATCTGCTCTAATTTCTCCTTTATTCTAACGTAATTTTATTTTTATCTTTAAAGATTCAGTTCTGTAAGTATTTCACAAGAAGTTACAAAGATAATGATGTTTTTGTAGAAATTAGTTTCGTCTGAGTCGTGTGTAACGTTACCTGTGTGTTTCTACGCTCTAATCCAGGAGGAGGCGGAGCTAGCGCTGAGGTCCTGCTGTAGCAGAGGACCCTCCGGATTCATCCAATCAGCTCCCAGTGACGATGTCAGACTGCTGGACACTGAGAATTCTGTGTGTGTGTGTGTGTGTTTGTGTGTGTGTGTGTGTGTGTGTGTGTGTGTGTGTGTGTGTGTGTGTAAAGGTGAAAGGTCAGGGGTTGTATTTCCAATTGAATTGAATTAGGTTGGTGTGTGCCGAGAGGTTTTAAAATGGCAACAGGAAGGTGATGGCAAGGAGGCGGAGAAAAGAAATGGATGGAAGATGGGGAACGTGCACATTTAGAGAGGATGAAGAGATGAAGTAAGAAGCGGAAATGTCAAAAAAGAAGAAGAAGTAATTGGAAAATAAAAGAATGGAAAAAATGAGAGCAGAAAAATAAAGAAGAGGTCAAAGAAAAAGTGCAGGGAGGAGAGAGAGAGAGAGAGAGAGAGAGAGAGAGAGAGAGAGAGAGAGAGAGGGGGCATGGAGTGTTAATGAATGATATGGTAAAAAGAAAAAAGATGGAGATGAAGTTGGAGAAAGTTTGACAAACTTTGTGATTTTTTCAGCTCTGATCGTCTTTTCTTACAAATCAGATCCAACATGCTGAAGACGACAAATCCTTCTACAGAACAGAAATGTCACATAAAAGTTAAACGCTTTTTTTTGAGTAATTTATGAGTTTGAGAAACATGCTACAACGGTTAATACCTTGATATTTTATTTTATTTATTTGTTTTTAAAAAGAAAAATATTCCTGCAGAGAATGTTGAGAGTCAGTTGACAGAATGTTTTAAGTCACCCAGAATCACCATGGCAACCACCTCATACACCACAGCAACCACATCGTCAACCTGAACACCTTAAAAACCACCTAGAAACATCCTAGCAATACTCCAAAGTCCAGCAGGAACACCTTAAAAACGATGTAAACCCCCTAGCAACCACCTAGCAACTACATTGAACACCTAAACAACCATCTATGAACAACCCTTACAACCATTTATCAACTACGTACTTGCTAATGCTCTAGCAATTGCATAGTTACATCTTAGTAAACACCTTAGCAACAATACCCTAGCAACCACCTAGCAACATCTAACCCTAACCACCCCAAAATGTAGCCACCACCAAAATCAGCGGAAAAACCATAGAAGCAAAAACAATGGGAGTCAGTTGGTGCATTGTTCTAACACGTCCAGAATCACCATGGCAACCACCTCATACATCATTTCAACCACTTACTATTATCTTGTCAACCACTCTGAACACCTTAGCAGCCACCTAGCAACATCCTATCAACCCAGACGCTAGCAGTAACACCCTAACAACTGTGGAAAACACCCAAGCAACTCCTTTGCAACTAGACTGAAATAAACAACCATTCTTAGAACCCATGCAACCAGTTAGCAGCTACCTGCTCGTACCTTAGCAATCACATAGTAGCATATTACTAAACATCTTAGCAATCACCTAGCAACATCTTAGTGACCACCCCAAACCCTAGCCACCAACAGTCAGTGGAAAAACCACAGAAACCACCTTAAATCTACGCCCACGAGAACCACGCAGTAATATCTTAGCAACAACCTACCAACACCTTAGCAACTATGTGACAGGTTAACCCAAACTACTTAGCAACAAGCTAGTAACTTTAACCTGATCAGCATAATTTAATCTTTACAAAATGTATTTAGCAGGTGTTTTATTTAAACTCAGGTGGTTTTAGTCTGGAGATGAAAGCGTTCGGCCGTATGGAAACAGGAAACAGGAAACAGCATTTAACAGAACCTTCATTCTGCAGGCGTGTTGTTGCTGATTAAAGGAACATAGCAATGATTCTGCATGTTTAAGCCCCAAAAATTACTACTCCTATACACGTTATGTTACAGACAACCATTTTCCAAAATATAGGTCCGCTAATCCTTCAAAATAAAATGCTCAGGTGATGCAGCCACCTGTTTGACCTGCTGACAGCGACGTTTATCTGCAGCAGTGACGCAACAGCGACGCAGCATGATGCATGAAGGAGAATCCTCACAAAGTGTCACTCAGCAGAACAATCAGATGAAATATCAACTCATTCGTTTGATATTTTATTTATGCAAAGGAAAAGTTCATGACGACAGACGGTCTGCAGGGAGCCACCTTAAAGGAGCATACCAGTGATTTTGCATTTTTGAGCCCAGTAAATACTGCACGTTATTTTACTGACAAACTTTTTTCCAAAACATCCTACTGGAGCGGTAAATATTAGAATTGTTTTTCCTACCTTCCAGACTGCCATTAGTTTCAGTTCATTCTGGTACACGATAAAAATCAAGTTATAGAGACTTGAAACGTGTTTGAGGTAAAAAAAAAAAAAAANTAAAAAAAAAAAAAAATCCATCACAGTGAACCAAATCTACTTAATTTAACGGATCCGACACGGAGCTACACAGAAGGAAATTTATTTCTCCGCCAGAGAAAATAGTCCAAGCAGAAGACGGCTTTTACCGAGAAATTAAAACAACCGTGTCTTCTACAATCAAGCGTAAATATTATAGTATAAATTTTCAGGTGAAACCTTGAATTTTAAGGCGTTTCTATCACCTGAATGTTTTATTTTGAAAGATTAGGAGATTTGGCAAAATAACAGGAAAACCAAAAGACGCTTTTCTGTTTTTTTAAATAGTTGTTAGTAAGGTAACGTATTTATTATATGCAGCTAGTATTCATTGGGCTCAAATATACAAAACCACCAGTATGGTCCTTTACAGCTGAAATATTAATTTGTGTGTGTGTGTGTGTGTGTGTGTGNGGCTGGTCTCTTTTTTAAAAGCTTTTTATTGTCTAGTTTTAACTAAGTATAAAGTATCTCAGTTAACTTTAATCATTTTATTTGGAGATAAAAGTATGAAAGATAGTTTGTTGTGAGTTGATGGTTGCGTGTTCTAAACGTGTGCATTGCATGTGCTGTATGCATGTGTGTTTTCTACACTAAAGGAGAAGTTCACCTTTTAAATATCATGCCAGCGATAACGAGGTATTTACTGATCTTTGTGAGGCCATATTTAGTGTTTTTATTGTTACATGACCCTGCCATGTTTTCCTGTTGTAAATGTGAATATGTATACATGGACATGCGTGTGCTTGTCACATCTGTTATGTGTCATGTTAGCGCACATTACACACAGTACCAGTACATTTCAATCAAGCCCATGCATCAAAGGACAGCCCACTACTGTCATTCAGGTACCTCCCTCCCCTCACTCCTCCTCCTCCTCCCGCTAAGCCCCGCCTTCCCCCTTCTGTCCTCCTACCTTTGCGGACATTTCCATCCGTGGTGCGCTGGAACTCGCCGGCGCTCAGCAGGAAGCAGGCCCGGTCGTGAGGGTAGCGCTCGCGGCTGGTGGTGGAGCCGAGGCCTCCTGTGGCTGGGCTCCGCTCGTCTCCCAGGACCTGGTCTATGGTGGGGCAGTCCTCGTTGGCCAGGGCGGCGTTGGCGGCAGCATCGCCGTTCTGCTTGGAGTCTGGTAGGAGGAGAGAGGAGAGGAAGGAAGGTAAGGAAAGACGAGAGGATGGATAGGAAAATGAATGAAAATAGTAGAGAAAAGGCACAAGAGTCAGAAATGCTCATAAATCATCATCATCATCATCATCATCAGTCTTTTATTTTTTAAATGTCGTTGCCCGCCCTGCCTCACCTGCCCTGTTGATCTCGATGATCTCCTCCTGTGCCAGTGGACAGTCTCCGGTACCCATCATGCTGCCGGATCCCACCATGCCCGGCCCGATCACGTTACCCATCAGCCGGTGAGGCGAGGCGGTCGCCATGGCGAGGGCGTCGGGCTTGCAGTAGTTGGGGCTGCCCGGCTGCGGCGCTCGCGGGATGTGCTTGTTCCTCTTCTTGGGGAGTTTCTGCTTGGCCATGGCCAGCGAGTAGTACATGCCGAAGTTGTTGACGATGACGGGTACGGGCATGGCGATGGTCAACACGCCAGCCAAGGCGCACAGAGCGCCCACGAGCATTCCTGACCACGTCTCAGGGTACATGTCCCCGTAGCCCAGCGTGGTCATGGTCACCACGGCCCACCAGAAGCCGATGGGGATGTTCTTGAAGTTGGTGTGAGCCGCAGCCGTCGGGTCGTCTGGGTCGGCGCCGATACGCTCAGCATAGTAGATCATGGTAGCGAAGATGAGGACGCCCAGCGCCAGAAAGATGATGAGCAGCAGGAACTCGTTGGTGCTGGCCCGAAGCGTGTGGCCCAGGACACGCAGACCCACAAAGTGCCGGGTCAGCTTGAAAATACGCAGGATACGGACAAATCGCACCACACGCAGGAAGCTCAACACGTCTTTGGCTGTTTTGGAAGAAAGGCCGCTCAGCGCCACCTCCAGGTAAAACGGCACAATGGCCACGAAGTCTATGATGTTGAGAGCACTGCGGAAAAACTCTGCCTTGTCCGGGCAGAAGATGACGCGCGCCATCACCTCAATGGTAAACCAGATGACGCAGACGCCCTCCACGTATGTCAGCCAACCATCCGTGACCACCTCGTACACGATCTGCAGGGCGAGAAAGGATTATCGATTCGCAAATTTAGTCATTCATTCGCTTTAGAAACGAACACGTCAGACGAGCCCACATGGATGCTAGATGTGTTCTGATTTTTATTGCAGCTTCCTACTTTCATCCAACAAACTTCCCCCCAAAAAAAGCCGTTTCCCCTTTAGCGTGTTTCCCTGTGAATGGCGAATAGCTCAAACTAAATAAAATCAGTTTGTCTTTCCTGCCATTTTCAACTTTGGTGAACTTTATCATAAATTCCTAACAGCATTGATGTTTGAGCGGAGGCTATCGTTTGAGCTAACGCTAGTTCATACGCTACTTGTCGGTAACATAAAGATCAGTTCGTAGTTGCTGTAGTCAAATCACCAAATAACTATGGGTTCCATAAACAAGCTTTGTTTGTAGTTACGATCTTGCAAACTGTAGCTAATTTACTAGCGTACTAGCTAATGTTTTTATTTAGCTTTTTGGGAAAACTTATCGTTACAAAGATGCGCGAGTTACATTCACTGTTGTAATTTTTGGTGGACAGTGTTTTAAGGTTGCCATGGTCCTTTCCATGCTGTTCAACTTGGATGGAGGAGCAATGTCATGCTGCCCCCTAGTGGCCGCAGTAGTTACTTATCCAGATCGACATTAAGGATGCCATATGTGAGAACGCCACCCGCCACTATGTGTGTACAAGTGTTCGCATAATTACAAATGACTGTGTTTTACACAGGGTTTTCACTTAACTATCCAAAGTTATCTCTTAAAGGAGCATACCAGTGATTTTGCATGTTTGAGTCCAATAAATATAACTTGTGTTTGCGATAAATAAATTTATCTCAAACACAAATCTCTACAAGTTGATTTTTATAGCATATTGGAATGAAATTAAATCAATGGCTGCCTGGAGGGTAGGAAAAACAATTCTAATATTATGGATCCAATATTGTTGGATCAAATATGCAAAATCATTGCTATGTTGTTTTAAGCAGCAAGGTGTTGACAGGGGCTTTTACTCTGAAAAGATGTTTCCAGATGGCACGCGTGTTTTTTAAAAATAAAGGTCTGTGTTTGAACTTTAACATTGACTCTTTCACGATAAAAAAGATCATGTGACACTCAGTATCCAACACGCTAATGCACAGTGTTGCTACCTGTCTGTAACACGTCAGCATACCTCCTCATGCGTCACGTTGCCGATGGTAACGTTCTCTGTTTTGTTGTAGATGGTGTTGAAGACCTCATGGGTCTCCAGGCAGAAAGTAGAGATGGAGAGGAGGATGAAGAAGAGAGAGCCGAATGCCACGTACTGCAGAGAGAGAGAGAGAGAGAGATCACATTAAACATTATAACTGAAGTGATATTATGACATCTTATGAAGAAAAAAATACCAAGAGTAAAAATACTTGAAGGCAAGTCAAAGTCCTCCATCGTGAGTAAAAGCAGTAAAATGTACAGTCAAATGTACTCCAACTGTAAGTAACCAAACTAAAAGTACTCATAGTATTCTCATCATTTTGTCATGTTTCAGATCAGATGAAGGAGCAAAGGATGGAGAGAATAAAGGACAGAATGAACGACAGAGCAGACTGGGGTCAAAACAGAGGAAAAGTAAAAGTGTACTTTAGTAAATATATAAATATGACTGTTATGTATTTTATGGCGGATAACTGCTGCAGGTTTAGTTTCATTGCAGCATGTGAGCAGCGTGTTATTACGACAGGCTGCCGGCAGGGGGCGCCAAAAACACAGGAAACACGCTGAGGACAGACGAGGTATTCAGCTAATTCAGCTCCAATGCTGCAAACCCACTGATAACAGCGGGGGGGGNGGGGGGGGGGGGGGGCAAGAGAGGAAAAGAGAGGAGTAAAGGAGAAAGATGTTATGTAGATGTACTTCTGGAATTATTGTGAGCATTATGAAAACACACGTGTCACGTATGCTGCAACTTAGATACATGTCTATTGATTTGCTGTGTGTGTGTGTGTGTGTGTGTGTGTGAGATCACAGATCTGGATGAGTATTCTTCTTTTTATCAGCAAAAGATCAATGATTGTGTCACAGAAAGTCTGAGCTCCCAACACACACACACACACACACACACATTCTGCCCTCATACAGTTTGTAACTGACAAGCCATGAATATATTTTATGTGGTGTATTATTAGTCATTTACTGAACAGAATGTGTGTGTGTTTATGTGTGGGTGTGTGTGTGTGTGTGTGTTCTCTGCAGCGCTCCCGTCTCCTTCCTGGCTTGGCCACGCCCCCCTCTCTGTGCTGCATGCAGTGACTGTTAATGTGTTGGATCCTCTCCGTGTGTCTGCATCGTCTTCCTGCAGCCTGCTCAGGTAAGGTCAGGTGAGAACACCTGACCAGGTAATTAATAACACCTGATCAGGTAATGACACCTGTATGTTGACGTGCTGCGTTCAGCTTAAACTCAGAATTCCCAAACTCTGACTGGAAAAAGTCAAAGAAAATGTCTCTGCAGCTCAGAATTCCACCTGGGAACGTCAGGCATACTGACATCATTCCAACATGGCCGCTCACACTGTAAACAGTCATTTCTCTATTTATGAACAAAGATTTAAAAACATATTTGAGCCCAATAAATACGACCCACATACATGTTACGTAACTGATGACCGTTCCCCAAAACATACAACCGTATTTTGGTTTTCCTGATATTTTCCTGAATCTCCTCATCTTTCTACATCAAATGTTCAGGTGATCTCACCTTAAAACTCAATCTTTCACCTGATAATGTAGACATCACAGTAGTTTTCTCCTGGGACTATATTTCCTGGCAGAGGCACACATTTTCTTCCACGCAGCTCCCTGGTCAACTATTTAAAACATTCAGCAGGATGATTATTTATTGTTGATTTTACTGGAAGGAATGAAGCCAATGGAAAGTAGGAAAAACTATTCTAATATTTACCGCTAGCATGTTTTGATAAATGGCTGGCAGTGATATAACATGGATGTGGGTTGTATTTATTGGGCTCAAACATGGAAAACCACCGGCATGCTCCTTTAAGATGAGTCACATTTTGATTTGTTATGATGGACTGCTGGAGAAATAATGAACCAGATTTAAGCTAAATCTGATCAAAACCAGTTTCATGTGTGTGTTCATATCTCAAACAACAGTCAGTGTGTGTGTGTGTGTGTGTGTGTGTGTGTGTGTGTGTATGTGTGTCTCAGGTCAGTGATGAAGACAGACAGATGAAGACTTTCTTTTGGTCCTCAGAGAGCAGATCAACTCCCACAGCTTATTATCACGATCTAATTTAACAATGCTATCTAGAGCTGCCCTGGATACACACACACACACACACACACACACACGCACGCACACACACACACACGCACGCGCGCACACGCACACACACACGCACGCACGCTTTTTGGTGTTGTTAAAGGCAGACACAGAATGCACGAACAAACATCCATCATTTCACATCAGAACTGGTTATTTTAGTGCCGTCATCCTCGTAAACTCGCAGGTTTTCGTACTTACGAATCGCTCATTCTTTGACCAGAGAAGCACATGCTAACAGCTCCGGGTTTTCCACAGGTTTTGGTTTTGCGGAATGAAGCGCCCGGTTTGCTCGATCCCACTCCGGGGTCGAAGCTAATGCCTGTTCCCAAAAACCAACCTCCCTCAAAAGTTTGAAGAAAAGTTTGTTGTTTGACTCAGACTGTCAGTCATTTTAGCTTTTAGCTTAGCATTGTTGCTAGCTAATACTGAGCGCTTTGTCTCAGGGCGGGAACATAGCTTGAATTGTGTCAAACTTGGTCTCAATAGCTGAAAACGCTGGATTTCATCGGGTCCACGCCGCTGGTCGTCACGGTAGTTGTNTGGTCTCAATAGCTGAAAACGCTGGATTTCATCGGGTCCACGCCGCTGGTCGTCACGGTAGTTGTCTTTTTTTTTTAGACAAGTCTCCCAGACTTTGAGGACACGTCATAGTTGTGAGATAAAATATTACAGTCCACGAGTGAAATGGGTGGAAAAATATGATTTTAAGACAGCTGTGCTCGATGCGTCCCTTATTTTATACAGAGTAAACTGTAGAATTTCAAAGTATTCAAACATTTTTATTTTCATGCATAATCTGTTTTCAAAACCTTTGTGACACTTCAATTCGCCAAACACACTGATTAACCTCTACGCTCCATTTCTGCAGCACCGCTGTGCACACTGACTGAAAACAGACTGGGCTCTTTAAGACCCTTTTCCTGAAAAAACACTCTGCTCTGATAGAAAACACAGGTGCTGTCCGCTCGCTAGCTGGTGGGCATGTCTAACCAGGTGTGTAGGCAGGTAAAGCCCCTCATGTTGACATCATGTTACAGAAGTAAAGGACCAATCAGAATGAAGCTTTCAGGGCATATCAGGGTTTATGGGTTTGACTTCCTGGATGCATTTCTACAGGAATCAGTCATGTTTTGACATGCTGAGATACAGAAATGACAGAACACTTATTTAAATTTTTGAATTTTTTTGTTTATTTCTGTATTTTTTTTAAGAGCTCAGAGAGGGAAACACCTTCAAGCAGCCAAACGCTCACAAATGTCCGTCTGCTCTGCCAGAGACTTTGGCAGCTCACCAGCCGTGATCTGGCCTCATATTCTGTGTTTCTAGTTGGCCGGTAAAATCAGGAGCATTGCTTAATATGAGGATTTATGAGGACTGACTGATAGAAAGCTCAAACTCAGATGTATTTCAGGTAATATTCTTACATAATCTCCAACTCCACACACACGTCTGCCAACAACGCTGGAGGGATTTTATTCAGAAAATCCTCCACATGAGGTCAAACGGCTTCCAGCTAAAGACTTTTTTCATATCTGGAATGAAAGGTGACATTTCTGTTTCTGCAGACGGCGGTCAGTCCGACCCAACACACCTGAAACCTGCCGACTCCCTCCGGAGAAAACTCAGTTTGGATGCAAGCATCCTAAATGACTTTCCTCTGACTTCGGACCCAGCAGGGACCTCGCCGCTGCTCCTTCACGTCAAAAGGAGGTGATTAGGGCGACTAATCAGAATGCTTCCTTAGTGCCTCCCTACAAAGTTATGTTCCAGGCACGTCCAACTGGGAGGAGACCACGGGGCAGACCCAGAATACGCTGGAGGAATTATATCCCATTTGGCCTGGGAACCTCCTGAGAACCCCAATAAGAGCTGCAGGATGTGGCTAAGCAGAGGGACGTCTGGGCTAGTTAGCTTAGCATGAGCAGCGGTGGAAAATGGATGAATGGATGTTTGAGATGATGTAAAAGTCTGAGAGGAAAAACCAGGTGAAACTAGGTCAAAACCACAATCATGGATAGCAGCAGCAAGTCCAGAATCACCAGTCCAGTTTGTCCATCTAGTCCAGATCACAGAGGACTGGGACCTCTGGAACTTTAAAGGACCATACAGTGGTCCTTTAAAGTGTTGCTCCATGTTGAATCTGTGTTGGAATGCTAAAAATACATGACTTTAACAGTGTTTTGTTCTCTGTGATGATTATTTATCTCAAACACGTTTCACGTCTCTAAAGTTGATTTTTATGTCGTACTGGAATAAACTGAAACCAGTGTTAGTCTGAAAGGTAGGAAAAACAATCTTACCACTTACTAGTCCAGTATTAAGTTTTGGAAAGTGGTCAGCAGTAACATCATGTGTATGCAGGTTGTATTTAATGGGCTCAAACATGAAAAACACCGGTATGCTCCTTTAAGTGAGAATCACTCAGGAATTCTATGACATCACTAAAATATTACACACGGCATCAGGCTCAGAACTTATCAGTCAACCCTGATATCCACCGTGGAAAATAGAGAAAAATCCTGCTTTGTGTTCAAACAACACAAGATGGTGAAACCACAGTAAAGACTAAATAGAATAGAATAGAATAGAATAAAACAAAATAGAATAGAATAGAACAGAATAGAATATAATAAAACAGAATAGAATAGAATAGAACAGAATAGAATATAATAAAACAGAATAGAATAGAATAAAACAAAACAGAATAGAATAGAATAGAATAGAATAGAATAGAATAAAACAAAATAGAATAGAATAGAACAGAATAGAATATAATAAAACAGAATAGAATAGAATAAAACAAAATAGAATAGAATAGAATAGAATAAATAGAATAGAATAGAATAGAATAGAATAGAATAGAATAGAATAAAACAGAATAGAACAGAATAGAATAGAATAGAATAGAATTCCTTCATGGTAATATTCAGATAGAGTGACCTGATTCTCAATCTCCATCAGTCCCCTGACTTTCTTTACCTCCTCCCGTGGACATTTTCTTCTCTTTCTTTAGCTCTCTCTTCATCTTTTTCTTCATCTTCCTCCTCCTCTCCCTCCTGGCTCGGCTATTTTATTCCTCTCTTCTTCTTTCACCTTCAATTCTGTTCTGTTGTTTGTACACATCTCTTTAGATCTGTTTTTTCAACCTTTACTTCTTTTATACATAACCCAAATCATCTCTCTCTCTCTCTCTCTTTCTGTCGTTCATCATAAAGCTTTTTGCTGACTGCTGACCGTCTCTCCATTAGCTAAACTAGCTCTCATCCACAAACAAGAAATATTGACCCAAAAATGAGCTTGTTAAATGCATTTAAGTAGACTTAACACACAAACACACACTCACACGCACACACACACACACACACACACACACATTTGCTTTTGTTAGCATATTGGAAGGAAAAACACTAAAACCCTCAACATTATCCGGTGACTCAGAAAATACTCATTACCTGAGTACTTAGCTAATAATGTCAATACTGAGAGAGAGAGAGGGAAAGGAGAGGGAGAGAGGGAGAGAGGGAGAGAGAGAGAGAGAGAGAAGAAAAGATGGAAGGAAATGTTTTCACCTGCAAATACAGAACACAAAGAGCTGCAGTGAGTAAAAACGCAGATTCATATTTGATCTAAAAAAAATGTGTTAAATTCTAATAAAAATGCTGCTGCATGTTCTGTTTTTATTACTTTAAAAGAGTTTTATAGAACCTAAATGTGGAATTATGTCACATTAAAGGTGAGTATTAATGAGCATTAATATACTGTAGCAGTGACGCAGCAGACGGGATGTCCTCTCTTACACTGCAGAAAAGACACACACACACACACACACACACACACACACAGAAGGAACATTGAGGAGCTCCACTCAGATATTGACATCTAAAACACAGCAGACGTACAGCCGTTTAGTACAGTTTCAGATCTGCAGATCGTTTGCTCTGGTCTGAATCAGGGACTAAATTGTTCAGTGCTACACTGCTTTGGTTCAGTTTCACACCAATCAAACTGTCAATCAGACGAGAGAACCGAATCCTCGTCTGATTGATCTGGATTGATCGGATTGGGTTTGATCGTTTTGAGCTGAGCTTGATCGCTGTGTTGACGTGAGCCCAAACGCAGCAAAGTTACGAGAGAAATGCATCAGATCTGAAACACTCAAAACCAGGTCGGTGTGAAAACACATTTAACCATCACTGCTTCTAATCAATCAATAGATCAATGCATTGATCTGTAGTTGGTTTTGAAGTCATGTGGATCACGTTCAAACCACAAACGAAGCGATCCAGAGTTTGTTTGGAAGCAGAATGAGCGTGTCGTCTGCACGTCTCTGCGCCGATGTTTCTGTGTTCAGACCAAATGAAGTCTAATAAGTGAGGAAACGAGTCCAAGTCTGAGACCGAGTCTGAGACTGAGTCCGAGTCTGAGACCGAGTCTGAGTGAATCCGACCAAACGTGTGAAAACGCCACGGGATCGACATCGTCTGTAACAACGCTGAGAAAATCAGGATTTATTTGACTTGTTGTTTTGTCTCGTCTGATGATTTTTTACAGTGCAGCTTTTTTGTGTTTGCCAACAGTCAGATCCGTCAGCAGAAATCCTTCTCCTCCATTTCTCTTTCACTCCTCCTTTCTTCCTTCCTCTCTGTCGGAGCGACAGACCAGCCTCAGACAGCCAATCAGCTTTAGTCCTTCATAAACATCCCAGAGCTCTGATAGTAATTGCTGTCCGGCATTTAGCAGACGTACACATAAGCAAAGCTGAATGGTCGACTCAGCGGGGAGGGGG
>VXCM01003929.1:0-34108 GCA_014773175.1 Lucifuga dentata
ACTGTTGACCCTGTGTTAACATACATATGACAAATAAATCTAAATCTGAAATCTGAATCTGAATCTTCTCTCTGCTACCATCTGGCAGACAGACAGTTTCTACCCACAAACCATCAGACTTTAAACTGTGGGACTTTATGAACACACGCACTGATACTCTCTTTCTCTCTCTCTCTCTCACACACACACACACACACACACACTCTTGCATTCCCACACAGTCGCTCAATATCAATGCCACTTTATGCACTGCTTCACTTCCATGTGAAATACTACATCGCATCCTCCATATACAATGTAGATGGTACAGGTGTATGTGGCTATGAATATATGTATATATTTGACTGAAATTACACTTTATACCTTTTCCCTTTACTTAATTCTATTAGAAGCACAGAGAGCTCAAAGCACACAAATTTCACCGCCTCAATGTTGTCGCTACCTGCTGTATTGCCGTGCATGTGACAATAAAAGTTTTGAATCTTGAAACTATAACCAACACCATCAATATTACCAGAACTAATACCATCACGATTACCAAAACCAACACCACCATAACTATCAATATCATGATCACCATAATGATCATCATCATTATCACCGTAACCAACATTATCATCACCATAATGAATAATATAAATCCATACACACTTTCTGGTTCATTCAGTGACATTAGATTGTTTACTCCGGCACCATGTCTTCTGCTGAGTGGATGTGAAGCTGAATGGAGCCTGCAGGGCTCACCGATGCCCGACTGTGTGGACTAGAAATCCATGTATGAAGCCAAGCCCTGAGGAACCTCATGGGTTGAGTAACCCGCCCCCATCACACACACTCACTCACACTCACACACACACACACACACACACACACACACACACCAAAGTTGGACACTGAACTTAATCCCTCATACGGAGACCATAACAAAAAGGAGATCTACACTGCCAGTTAATGAGAACACTGCTGATGCTTCAAAGGACTCTCAGCCTCAGACATCACCTCCACCTGTCCATCTGACATCACCTCCATCTGTCTGACATCCTGAGGTTGAGTTGTCAAGTCACCACAACAATATAAGGACTTAGTGAAGTAGTTGCTATAATAATCCATGGCAGCTAACGTTATGTGTCTGATATAATAATAATTATATATATAATATATATATATACACACACACACAATACAATATGACAATAGTCTACTCACATACCTGACAATACGTTAACAGATTCATACTGTATGTTAATGAGTAATATTAAACACATTTCTTTTAGAATTAGATTAACAAATTAATCTAATTCTAAAAGAAATGTGCTGGGGGAAAAAAATGAATTCTTTGATGAGTTTTTGAAGATGCTGATAAAAACTTGAATGCTTTGGTTACAATAAACAGCACGTAAACGGACTAGATACTCAAAGAAACGGGGATGTGATGAAATTTAGGATCTGTTTTGCATTGGCGTTAGTGCAGGCATTAGTACACCTGTCAGACAGGCACACCTGTCAGACAGGCACATCTGTCAGACAGGCACATCTGTCAGACAGGCACACCTGTTAGACAGGCACATCTGTTAGACAGTTGTAGAATAACGCCAGAAGGAAGCTTGTATAGTCATGCCCTCTGCCACACATGTCCATGTTTTGCTGGCATCTACGGTACTCAAAAAAGTTTTATGTTTGCACAAAATGTTGTTCCTTTTAAGTTAGGGGTCAAAATGCAGGTTGCATTTTGACCCCTAACCCCATCATATACAACAGCAGCAGCGTGTAAAAAGCAAACTTAAAAAAAACAAACACATGAATCCAAACATTCACTATGTTGAAGTTTCACAGTCAAACCAGATGAATTTTAGCCAAAACTAATGGTTATTTAAAATGCATAAATAATATTTTACAGATCTGAAAATAGCTCTAGGCTTGGAGGACATACAGTATATTCAAATTCCCCTACACCTCCACCATTTCTCTGACTGTAGGAATTACCTGTCGGCCCGCCTGAATGAGGACCTCAGTGAGGACTGAAGCTGCTGTGTCATTCTTGGAGACTGAGACAGAGACAAAAGATGGACCCAACCTGAAACACACAGCAGGTAAAGAAAAATATTTCACACTTTGTCAGTGAAATATGGTGGCCCTGAAGTGCAAAACACAAACACAAAGTACCAAACACATTTACAAATCAGAAAACACTTTTACAATTTAGAAAACACTTTTACAATTTTGGAAACACTTTTACAATTTAGAAAACACTTTTACAATTTTGGAAACACTTTTACAATTTAGAAAACACTTTTACGATTTCGGAAACACTTTTACAATTTAGAAAACATTTTAACAATTTAGAAAACACTTTTACAATTTAGAAACACTTTTACAATTTAGAGAACACTTTAATGACTGACAAAACGGAAAAGATCGGGGCAAACGTTCTTGTTTGTGATTGGACAGCACCCATGTCAGTTACTTTTTTTTTGAAGGAACTATGTGGAAGTATAAGGTGTATTCCAAATGGTGCATTCCAAGTTCTTATTTCGTTTCCACGTTTCCCTCACTTGCGTCTTTCCCTTGCATCTTAGCCCCGCCCACTGAAGATGCGAGGAGAGAGGAGCTAAGATTTAAGAGAAATGAAACATCGTCGCTCCTCAAGCGTCATCTGAAGCCACGTCGCTTCCTGATGTCACAGCTGATCAGCTTGGAGCTGCTGTGTTTTAGTTTCTACAAGATAATAAAATAATGAAATATTCTGATTATTACTGTAACAGTTAACATGAACAGTTTGACAAACATGCAGAACAATCTGACTTTCTAATCTACAGATCATCACATTTCTAAGTGTGTTTCTCTGTCAGAGAGTTAAAATATAAAGTTTATCAGCGTTATGAACTTTAACTAACGGGACATCTCAGAGGATTTTGTTGCTGCTTGTTGTTTTATTGTTTTATGATTCTTTATCATTCAGAGCTGCTCTGAACACACATCCAGTTGTTTTAGTCAGACAATCAATCAGACTAAATCAAACATCAATAACCAGAATCATTTTACCCTAAGATGTTGCTGTTATTTTTCTGTTCACGTTTCATGAAACTTGTGCAGTTATATTAATATGTGTGTCAGTGTTAGATCAGAAATAATAGATCTGTCCAATAAGAAACAGACTTCCATGTAAAGGGGCGTGTCTGTCAGGCAACAGACTTCCGCATAGGATTCTCTCAGGTTTCCTCGCTCATATCTCCTCCAGAGAGCCTCCTCCATCCTTAGAACAGACATAAGCACTTTGGAACGTCCTTAAACATGGCAGACCAGATTGGTTTCCAGGTCACACGAGGATCGAGGGGTGAGGAGTGATCAAATAAGAACTTGGAAAGTACCACATATATACACAGTACAGGTCAGCAGTGTAGCGGCAGTGTGAAAAGCAGAGCAGAAAGTGGGTGGGGCATCAACCGCTTAAATAGAGCGTCTTGTTAGAAAGGGTGCATTCCTCTTAAGTGTTGCGTGTAGTTTTAAGCCAAGTTTTAAAACATCCTCTCTATTGTTGCTGGTCCCGCAACAATAGAGAGGATGAGGTGGATGTTTGACAGTCTGTCCAATCACGAACATGAATCTTTGTCCCTACCTTTTCTGTTTAGTAAAATATTAAAGTGTTTCCAAATTTGTTAAAGTATTCTCTAAATTGTAAAAGTGTTTCCGAATTTGTTCAAGTGTTTTCTAAATTATAAAAGTGTTTGCTAAATTATAAAATTGCTTTCTAAATTGTAACAGTGTTTTCTAAATTATAAAATTGCTTTCTAAATTGTAAAAGTGTTTTCTAAATTGTAAAAGTGTTTTCTGATTTGTAAATGGGTTTTGTACTTTGTGTTTGTGTTTTGCACTTCATGGCCACCGTAGCGAAGGCAGTATTTACTTTACATGCATGCAGTGTGTTTGCACTTTTTCAGTGGAAAAAAACTGATTTTCATTAGATTTCACATGTATTCATTCACTTGAATTTTTCTCCAGCAGAATTTTGACCACATCAGAGGTTTTGTATGTTTTGATCAAATAAATACACAGATCAGCCACAACATTAAAACCACCTGCCTAATATTGTGTAGGTTCCCGTCGTATTGCTTTGAAAACATCTCTGACGTGGAGGCATGGACTCCTCAGACCTCTGAAGGTGTCCTGTGGTATCTGGCATCAAGGCGTTAGCAGCAGATCCTTTAAGTCCTGAAATTGCAAGGTGGGGCCTCCATGGATCAGACTTATTTTCCAGCACATCACAGATGCTGGATTGGATTGAGATCTGGGGAATCTGGAGGCCAAGTCAACACCTTCAACTCTTTGTCATGTTCCTCAAACCGTTCCTGAACAATGTTAGCAGCATGACAGGACGTGTTATCCTGCTGAAAGAGGCTGTGACATCAGGGAATACCGCTGCCATGAAGGCTGGACTTGGTCTGCAGCCATGTTTAGGTGCTACGTGTCAAAGTAACATCACATGAATCAGAACCCAAGGTTTCCCTGGAGAACATCATCCAGATCATCACCCTGCCTCCGCCCTCTCGTCTTCTTCCCATAATGCTTCCTGGTGCATCTCTTCCCTAGGTAAACCACGCACACACACCCGGCCGTCACATGATGTCAGAGAAAACCTGATTCATCAGACCAGGACACCTTCTTCCATTGCTCCATGGCCCAGTTCTGATGCTCACATGTTCATGGCGCTCTGAGCGGTCTGCGGCTACGCAGCCATATGCAGCACGCCGCCATGCTGTGTGTTCTGACACCTTCTATCATAGCAGCAGCCATTTTTTCTGCTGTTTGTGCTGCAGCAGCTCTTCTGCAGGATCAGACCAGACTGGCTAGTCTTCGCTCCGCACACATCAGTGAGCCTTGGCACCCATGATCCTGTCACTGATTCACCGGTTCTCCTTCCTTGCTTGGATCACTTTTGGTCGGTACTGACCTGCCGTTTTGGAGACGCTCTGACCCAGTCATCCAGCATCACATGTTGGTCCTTGTCAAAGTGGCTCAGATCCTTACGCTGCACATTTTTCCTGCTTCAACATATCAAAACTTCAAGAACTGTTGCCTGATTATCCACATCTTGATGTTATTCACTGCAGCTGTCAGAGGTTTAATGTCGTGGCTGATCGGTGTATAAACCATATGTACTTTTTATTATTGCAAAGTATTTTCAAAAATCAGACTATTTTCTTTTGTCTGACACTCCCCCTAGTGACACGGAGCACTTCTGGAGTATTGTTTTGATTTAACGTCTTTATGGGATCTTATACTTTCAGCCATTTTTTTCTCTTGCTGTTCACATTTTTGCAACTGCATGTCTTTTGACACTAGTGGGCACTGTACAGAATGCCCTCATGAACAGAAACTCCCAGCAGCACTCACTGTGGCCAGCTGATGTAGACTTTGAGGTCCTCAGTATCTCTGGGTTTGGCCCGAATCAGCCAGGCGTCAGCGGACCCCACCTTCACTGAGCTCTTGTTGTCCATGTTACGATTGAAGATGTCATTGCTGTGGAGACACTGCAGACCACTGATCTCCTGTAACTTGTAGTCCTGGGGCTCATCTGGAAGATAGAAGGCCCTCAATGCCGCCTCCTGCAGAACAACAGAGGTACTGCACAGACAGCCCAAGGCTTGGCAAGTAATAATATTTGCAGTAACAGCATTTATAGTAACAGAAGCTTTTATAGTATTTGTCAAAGCAGTATTGAAGTAATAGCAGTATTTGTAGTATTAAGTTTAATATGTTAACTTAAATTCAGGAGCAGGGATCACTCCTCATCCATACTTCTAATTAGAGATGTCCCAGTCCACTTTTTTGTGATTTGATCCTATGAGTACTTCAGTATTTTCCGAGTGTGATCTGATACTTCATCAGCACACGAATAAAACACATTTAAATTAAAGCAGCATTTCAGCACAGCATCACAGTGTGTCTGTAATGGTGCAGGATGGTGCTGGAGAGCATGGATGTCTACACTCCAGCTCTACCTAAATTTAGTATTTTTGTGTTTTTATTTCTGTTATTCACCTGCTTTTTTCATCCTACCTGTAACTGTTGCAATCCACTGTGACAGACAGATGCTACTGGACACCCAACACACAATATTTCCAATGAAACCAGCTTTTACCAGACTTCTCAGTAGTTGGTTTATCTGAATTAACACATGGAATGCTGCCATAAGGAAGAAAGTGGGGCTCACACAGTCAAACTGAGAAAAGAGTAAAACCGCTCCCGAGCGTTTTCCTAGCAAATGTTCAGTCACTGATAATAACCTGGATGAACTCAGGTGTAGGCTGGAATTTCAGTGGCACATCAAGGACTGTAATGTGATGGTTTTAATGGAGACATGGCTGTACCTGGTGATCCCTGGCTCAGCTGTTAGCCCTGCAGGATGCTCTATCTACCACCAGAATTGGACAAGTGAGTCAAGGAAGGGCACGGGAGGAGTGTTCTTCTTGATCAACAACTTGCGGTGCAAAGATGTAGAGATTGTTTCTCCTCATCTCATGATTAAATACTGTCCCTTTTACCTCCTGAGGGAATTTACAGCAATTATGCTCATGATTGTTTTCATTCCTCTGCAAGTGACACCACATGAGAGATTAAAAAGACAGTTGATCCAGTGAGTAGTAAGGCTCAACAGTGCTATCAGACAAACAGCTGAACTCCAGATGTTGGTAGAAAAAGTAATGCCACTAACCTTGTTGTAAATCTCTTCTAGTGCAGTTTCTGAAGTGTAATGTCTCTGGATGATAGATCATAACATTTTCATTTTCTTTGTCTTATCAGTGTCTCAGTGAAACTTCTCTTATTTTTGAAAAGTGCTCTCCAGTGTTAGCTGCTTCGGTGGGGTTTTATTCTCTGATAATGTATTTAGATGCTTGGTCACGTTGCAAGTAGTTCTTATCATTCCACATCGTGAAATACTTGTGTTGCAGATTTCTCAGTAGCTGTCACCTACTATCATAAGTGCAGACATGATATCCCTTGACTAACTGTTGCCAGTGTTGTGCTGAAATCTGCATCCCCGCTTGCAGACAAAGGATCATATATATATAATCCAAGACAATATTTATTCCTTTTGTTACGACCCTGTGGTCATATTAGTTATGTTTAGTTGTGTTTGTGTCTCTTTGCCTTTCGTTTTGTGCTGTCTCTCTTCCATACTGACCTGTTGCGGGATGTACCTGTGTGTCTGTGTACATGTATGTGTGTGTGTCTGGTGTGTGCGTGCAGGTAGCGTCCCTCATTGGATAGTTTGGAGGAGCGTATTGTGTGTGGATTGGTTGCAGGAGCCTGCGCTGGGATGACATCGCCTACGCTGATTGGATGATGAAGATCAAGCTGGGATTCAAAATGCCCAGCTGATAGCTCCTCAGGGTCGGGGTTTCCCTGCCTCGTCAGCTCCCAGTCAATGCCACTTTGTGTTTCTGTATTTGTATTATTATGTGTTATTCTGTCCATCATATCATTGGTTTGTAGTCTGGCACTCGGTGATCCTAGAGAGGATACTTTGTGTTATGTCCATTCGGACTTTGTGTTTCATGCCAGGCCACTTGGTATTTACTGTTAATTCGGATTGTTCCACTAGCTGTCAGTTTTGCCATTTCACCCATTCGATTCGTAGCAGTGGCTACTTTGTATGTTCTGTTAACCCAGTTTATCTTTGTGCTAGCCTTTCTGTTCTTTGTGCTTGTGGTATTTTATTTCTGTATTCAGTTTGTATCTATTTGTAAATAAATATTGTTATTTATTTTACGGAAATACACTCTTGTTTGGCCTTTCTTGGGAGCGGGCGTGGTTGGGGAGACCTCGAACGCTAGGCTGGGTCATANCTCTTGTTTGGCCTTTCTTGGGAGCGGGCGTGGTTGGGGAGACCTCGAACGCTAGGCTGGGTCATAACATTTTGAATAACTTTTATCAAACATTATGGCACTTCTTAGAGGCAATAACAGTAATACCCACAGTAAGTCTGTTGGGCAGCAGAGATTCAGTCCTCCACTCTTATTTATTCATTATTTCTGCCAAAAAATTAATCTCTTCCTTTCTCAGCCCTAAGGAAACATTCAGCAAACTCACCCTGACACATCCAAATAACCCCAAATGTGCTTTAACGCGATTTCATTCCATCATCAGAAAATTATTTACAGCAGGGATACAAATCTCAGAAGAAGTGGGGATGCAATTTTTGCAGGGATGCAGATTTTGGCACAACACCGGAAGTTGTGAATAGGACCTGTTTATGCTGTCGTAAAGGACAGCATAAACAGGTGGAGGGTTTATGACGCAAACAGCAGCAGCTCAGGTGGATGAAGCACAATAGTATCATATCAGCCCCGATAAGATACTTTAGATCAGATCGGGACATTGCTACCTGTTATCACCTGTCCAGCCTACATCCTATCCTGTTTGTCTCCATTTCCTCCACGGACAGGTCAATGTTTGTGACCATGTACACCAGTTTGTGTGCATCACAAACAAGCATCAAATCGACAAATGTCCAAATTATTCATCAGTTACATCTGATGGATCCCAAGCTGATGATCAGTCCATCCATTTCAGATGATGATTTGTTTGAAAGCAACTTCCTTTCAGCATTCAACCACTGCTGACAGACCACAGCCAATCCTAACAAAGCGTTCATGTACCTCAGACCCAAGGAGCATTCTCAAAGTCCGGATCAGGGTCCACATCTGGACCACATTGCAAATCAATACAGAGCAGACCATGTGTCACATATAAGCTATGTATGTATATATTTTCTTGTGTTTGCCATGCTGCTAGTGTGATTGAACTCAGCGTGCATACAGAATGTGATGCGCATTGCAGATAGCGAGACGACACTGTTGCTTGTGTCTGCATGTGCTCACCACGTTTCTGTGTTCCAGCTCCAAAGAGAGCTGTAATGTTACTGTGACTGTGATGTCAGTCCGACCTGCAAATGTCATCACTAATGCCAGCTGCAAGACATTGTTGTCAGCGTTAGCATTAGCAAAGAAAAGGAAAGTTGATCTGAAGAAGAGATAATTCAAAAAGGATTGGACAGAGAAATATGCACTGATTCTCCTGAAGTCCAGGACCAGAGCTACGTGCCTGATATTCACCGACAGTCACATCGTAAAAAGCACTGACGTAAAACGCCACTATGTGATGAAGCAGAGAAATATCCACACAAAAAACTTCCTCAGATTAAATCTGAAGCCACAGACTGTCAGATCTGTGACACAGCAGAGAGCGGCGAAGCTTCACTCAAGAGCATTCTGCCTCTTTAACCAGAAGTTCTTCAGGCAAAGTTACATGAAGGTTTTCTTATGTTAAAGCACAGCTTAGGAACTTCTATTTATTTCAGTGTGTTAGCAGGATTCTGGACCACTGGCCCTCTGTAAAATCCATAGAATCCATCCATCCATCCACCTTTTTAATCCATCCACCTTTAATGAAAAAGGTTGTGTACCCCTGTAACTATCAGTGAGATCTCTCTGACACCCGATCACTCCATACTTTCCCCTTCCATCTGTGAGATCTATTAATAAATACACTACAGGACAGAAGTTTGAGGCCACTCCCAGATTGTAAAAAAAATCATCAATACACTGTTTGTTTTACAATTTATTGCACAGGAAATGACAAAAAAAATACATAAAAAAAAATGTAAGTAATTAGTTTTCTAGAAGAATTAGTCACATCACATCACTCTGAAGTCATTTCAGGCTCAGACTTTGGTTTGGTTAAAGTAACCTCCTCTGGCCAATCAGAATTCTCAAACATTTTGCTTCTCTTTTGAATGGATATAAATTTGGCATCATTTTGATGAATGTTTTGGATCTTTGTCCTGTTGAAGAATGAAATTTTGACCAATAATTGGTAAACCGGATGGCATTGCGTGTCTTTGAAGGATGGAATGGTAATTCTCTTTCTTCATAACTCCTTTAACTTGGACCAAGTCTCCAGATCTCTCTCCCCCAAACTCCCTCTCTCTCTCTCTCTCTCTCCCCCCACAGCATTACTGAACCCCCCATGTTTTACATGCAGAGCAGCAGCATGATTAGACTGTGTAGCACGTTAATCCTAAATGATGTGGGAGAAGGCAGACAGCAGGAATAGAATGTTAAAACACATCAGCAAGGAGCTGGAACATAACAGGAGTGCTGCACTAATACAGACTGATGCCTTCTTGAAAAATCATTACTGTAGCCAGAGTGACTATATAGTGTGCTACTGTTGACTAATTTTTCATGAAAACCAATTACTTACATTTATTTTATGTATTTTTGTCATTTCCTGTTCAATAAATTGTAAAAGTGTATTGATGATTTTTTTTTTTTTTTAANTTTTTTTTTTTTTTTAATCTGGGGGTAGCCTCAGGCTTCTGGCCTGTAGTGTAACTAGGGCTGGACGATACAAAAGATATAAAGTCGCAATATCGCAAAATTAAAAAATCTTCAATATAAAAAATGAGGCCGTCAATATGAAATCGATATAAAATAGTACTTGAATACAGGAAGTTAATGACGGGTCAAACAGCCAATAGCGTGTCAGAACTGGAACAAACTAGCCAATCAGGTGGCAGTGTCATAATAACAGCCCGCCCACTTCCTCAAAGCAGCATCTTGCTAAAATGCCAGTGAACGCAGCGGTGGTGACATCTGATAGAACGTCAGACAAAGATGTCAGAAAGCGATGAAATTCCAGAGAAAAAAAAATCTAATGACTAAGAAAGGAAAGCAGCGCTGACAAAGCACGGCTGTACAACAAACTTATTTTACTTACTGAAGCACTGACGTCTAGTTTAGCACACAGAGTGCAGCCGCTTTACGGGTCACACAGTGACTACTTCAAACCCGTCCCCCGGGACACGCAACAAAGTCCTCAGAGACGTCCACACCAACAAACTGGTCCGTGTACAGAACGGCCAATTGATTTTTGTTTTGGAATGGGGAAATGGAAAAAGAGCCGTTTTTCTGTTTTCGTTTTGGAATAGAAAATTGGAAAATGTAAAACGAGTCATCTGATTCGCTACACATATTTTCATCGTCCAATGAACAAAGGTGACATCATCTGCCAAAAATCTGAAATAAGAAAAAGAGGAAGTGTCAACACAGATATGCAGATACTGATGGACGGATGGATGATGGAGTCATTCGTACTCTTTCGGGGTACTAAACGGGTGTTATTATGTGTCAGTGAACAAAATAAGCCGGATATTTCAGGTGCTCAAATTTATCTTATTTTTGTCTTGATTTTGATTTTGTCTGATNGCCGGATATTTCAGGTGCTCAAATTTATCTTATTTTTGTCTTGATTTTGATTTTGTCTGATTGTGTCTTGCTATATGTACTCACGGTGCAACAGTCCTGCTAGCACAGCATCTGTCAGCTAGCATGCAATTCAGCTTAAAAACGCTCTTTTTCCGTTTTACATTTTCCTATTTCACAACGAAAATCGGAAAACGACTCGTTTTACACAAGACATCACGCGTGCTGTAGCTTTCTTTATTGGAAAAGATATGATGCCAATGCAGACTGTTTAAAAAAGGATTTTTCAGTTCATTTTCAGTTGGGTATTTTTTATGTTCAGAACATGCATAAAGAAATTGTTAAAATNAAAAAAAAAAAAAAATCATCATAAAAATTTTTTTTCATACTGTCCAGCCCTAAGTGTAACAGCCTTATTCCTCTCCTCACCAGCCACCAACTTCCCAAACGCACAGTTAGGAGCGATTCTCTCGCACACATTCACACAGCTCCTTCCTCCTCTCAACGGCATTCAGCTTATTCAAAGCCAACAGCCTACATCAGAGAATGGACCATAGCCTGAGTCCAGCGAGTCTGAAGGGAGAAAAGTGTTGCTTTCAGTTGTACTGACAATAAAGCTAAACTTCTTCAATTTTACACAGCCTTTAGAATTCTCAGCTGGCAGCTACAAACACACATCCACAGCCTCCAGCGTTTCTGGGTCCCTCACAAACAACCACTTCCAGCAATGACATTACAGTTTCTCCACCTGCTCTAAGGTCGCAGCCAGCCGAAGCAACAGCTCAAAGGGCCCATACAACAGCTTTCAGCTAATGAAGTTGGCACTTCTCTACTTCCTTCATTTCTTATGTGTTGTCCCTCCCCAACCCTACCTGAGATCCTCTCAGATAATTACCAGGAAATACACCGGGGTGCCCTCTACTGTTATGACCCAGCCTAGGGAACTGGGTGCAACATGTGTTCGAGGTCTCCCCATCCACGCCTGCTCCCGAGAAACGCCAAAACAGCGTATTTCTGTAAAATAATAACAATTTTTATTTACAAATATATACAAACAGACAGAATACAGAAATAACACACACACAGAACAGAAAAGCTAGCAAATGAAAACCAGTTTAACAGAACACACAAAGTAGCCACCGCTATGAACTGAATGGAAGAAATGACAAACTGACAGCTAGCAGAATGATCCAGGTTAACAGTATGCACACAAGTAGCCTGGCACGAAACACAAAGCATCCTCTCTAGGATCACCGAGTGCCAGTGCTACAAACCAAATGAAATGATGGACAGAATTACACAAAAAACAGGAACACAGAACACAAAGTGGCGTTAGTTGGGAGCAGACGAGGCAGGGAAACCCCGACCCCGCTGGGGCTTTTTGAATCCCAGCATGATCTGCATCAGCCAATCAGCATAGGAGCTGTCCTCCCAGCGCGGGCTCCGAGAACCAATCCATGCACAACACCTTCTTCCACTGATCCAATCAGGGATGCCACCTGCATGCACACATAAACACACGTACACAAACGCACAAGTAAAGCCGCAACAGGCCAGTGGAAGAAAAACAGAATAGAAAGACACAAATACATAAACACACAAATGTAACCAAAATATAACCACAGTCGTAACATTTACTCAGAACGTTACTGCCAGGCCTTTGTGGCTCGTGTCTCCTGGTGAGCTACGTATGTGGTGTGCCATTTCCATCCAGCCACCATGTGCATTACTCTGGACTCTTTATTTTCAGGCATCTCTGCCAATTGAGAAAATACATACAGTATAGTCTATCTCCTCCTTCTCTCAAATGATCTCCTGGCAGACAGATGCACCAAACAGCAGCTGCTAGCTCTCCCCAGTCACCTCAACCACGCAATTTGCATCATTTGCGAGGAAAGCATTCCTCTCCAACCTTCTAACAAAAGCAGATGCAGTTCCCTCTTTCCACCACAGAGTTGTCCTCGATGATGCATACAAAATTGAAATGCATCTTTGGCAAATGTTTCTGTGCTCATGGAATGGCATCACTTTGACTTAGTTACCCAACCAGAACCCAGCTAACTTTACACAGATGCTCTCTCAGCTTTAGGAAGGTGGTTTGCTTCTGAATGGCACTCAGAGTTCTCTCACTCTCGCTCTCATTCATCTCCACTTTATGGATTGTATCCCACCATCATAACCATCCTTTGGGGACATGAGTTGGCAGGATATCCTAATTCGCTCAGACAATGTCAGCAGTTGTTGACATTTTAAAGGCCAATCCCATTCACCAGACATCATGCAGTTCATGTGCAGACTCACACGAATGACAGCACAGCATCGTTCACATTGTCCATGTTCCTGGATACCATAACAGCATTGCTGATTCACTTTCCCATTTCTCATCTAAAAATTTTCTGGTACCAGACTCAGATATACATCCCACACCAGGCCTACCATTTTCAGCCACAATTTCCAAATTGTGGCTGAAAATGCCACAATTTGTCGAGAGCTACAAATCTTTCTGCTGCCTTGACCCTTTTTAAGGAGTTGGAGCTGTTTCAAGGCTTCATAATAAATCAGTTTTGTTTCTCTCTCTTGATGTCATGTCCATCTGCAAGTTGGTTACTCAAGCTCCCTCCATCCCAAAATCTGCTTGCCTGCTATACAGTCGTACATCTCACCCAATTTCTACAAAGTCCTCTGTAAGTCCAGCACATCTTCACCATTTCTGGCGCTCCGGTACTACTCCGTCCAATGCTAGACAGGGCATATCAGACAAACCATCTGTATCCTTGGTTGATAGTCTTCTCAGTTGTATCAAACCTACATTCACAATAACCCTGATGATCTGCGTCGAGCCCACACTTACTTCATCAGATTTAAATCTGTGCTTTCTTTTGGGGTTCCTAGGTTCAGAAGTGATGATGCCTGAGAGATACACACAGTCTCTACCATTCCAAGCGACTATCCATCCATCCCAGACAGACATTCGACCTGCTCCTCCACTGCCTTGCATTTACTGACCTGGGACTTTCACTTCATTAAAGCTTACATTAACAATTCTTGTTCTTCTTCTCTGATAGTGAAATGAAGTTAAGAGGTTAACTAAAGTTAACTATTATCCATCGCTCACCCTACTCATCCCTTCCAACCCTTCCGCTTCATCCCACTCTCCGTCCCCCCCCTTCACTTCATCCCAGACATACCACTCCCACCTCTGGTTCAGTCTGTCTGGGGAGTCTGTAGTGATGATACCTGTCACATACATCCCACACACTTTCAAAACTGTATTGAGTGTCACTCTGTGTTGTGATGTCACATATGCAAATTAACCAAAGACATCATCTAGCAACTTCTGGTGATTTTTGTTGAAGACCTTGGTGACCTTCCACAGAAAGAGTTGGCAACACACTCTACCATTCCAACCCACTACACATCCATCCTGTCTGACCCATCCTCCATTCCCTTCTTCTGGTGAACTGTGTATGTTAGTCATAGTAGTGTCCATCTGGTGTCAGTAGTGTTTGCTGTGACAGCACTTTGATATGAGTGTGTGAGAAGTGTGATGTGGGGATCTCACCACCACTTCCTCATTACTGGCAGCTTGAAGGACGGACACCAATCTAAATTTGCCACGCCTGACCGCATCATCACCATCAAACACTTTGAGAGACTGTTTCCCTGTGGGTCACAACACACACACACACACACACACACACACACACAGGTCATGTCTTCAAATCACAGTATCTGTTGATGCAGTTTTGATCCAGGTTTATGGATTTGATGGTGAACTGACCGGATTCTGGAGCGGCCAGCTGCCCGTCTTTAGGAGGCAGGACAGATGGATCTATGTCATCAGAGTTATCTAATAAAACAGTGAGATAACAACAATTACTGGAGGCTCAAGAACCTCCTGGATCTCTAATGCTTTGTTGTAAGAGTGTTGATTGATAAGTAATGAGCTTCTGGTTTCAGTTCTTTATTTTCCAGCATAATCTCCTTCCAATCACCACTGTGGAAGAAATTCTGAAATATAAGGATAATTTGAAGAATAAATCAATGAAAAAGGTTTCTTTTCTGAGTGAATTTATTATACGTCTTACTCCTTGCAAAGAGGACACAGATGGATACAGCGATTGCCAGTCTCTACACCCAACTGTGTGAAGAGATAGAGTGTACTCACAATATTTATACATTCAGTACATACCAGGGGGAGGAAACTTTCAGGCATTATGAATCTAGCCAAAACTAGCTTTCTCTAATCATAAGACGTGTGCTAAACACATTGCAGTTTCATGAGCTTGACAAGGTTATTCTTCATACCAGACGTGAGAAGGTCATACTAAGTCAACATTTTTCATATCAAGTAAGTGTGACGAGACTGCACTTTATATTAGATATGAAATTTTCCATCACAAAACACTTCTGTTTTATCCAAGAATTCCACCACAGTTGATATAATATCATCATCTGAAGCCAAACAGCTGTTTGGGAAGGGAAAGTCTGGCAGTAACAGCAGTATATAGTAATGCACGTGCATATGTATGTGTGTATCTGTTTGTGTGTGTGCATGTGTATATGTGTGTGCATGTGTGTATGTGTGTGCATGCATGTATGTGTGTGTGTATGTTGTGATGGAAAATTTCATGTTTAACAGAAGTGTATTCTTATATAAAGTGTGGTGTCACTGTGGCCATTACGTCTAATACAGGGTGCTTCATAAGTTCAGTGTGACAAATGTGGCCTCGGTATGACCTCAAAAGACTGACGTGAAAATTGACCTTGTTGTCCTTACACCTGGTATACATGTTTAGGCTACTCCCTGTGAGACCCTATGACATCCTGTGGTATCTTATGACTAGAGAAGACTGGTTTTCTCAGCCCTTTCAGTCCTCAAGGGACTTGTTCACCCCCTCCACATGCACTGAATGTGCCCTGAATGTATAAATACTGTGAGTACTGTCTATCTCTTCACACAGTTGGGTGTTGAGACTGGTGATCTCTGAATCCATTTGTGTCTTTAGACTTTGACTTTAGATACTTTATTGTCATTGTACAACGAAATTCAGTTTGATACTCCTCGGCATAAAACCAGATAAAAACAGACTTAAACAAACAGGCAATAAACCAACAAACACAAAACATACAAGTTAAAACATACAAGTTAAAACTTGAAGTGCAGTGCAAGGAATGTCTCAGTGCTAAGGGGCTGGGATATGCATGTGCAGAGGGTTTGATAGAGGTCACAGCTCTGGGGAAAAAGCTGTTCCTCAGTCTGCTAGTCCAAGTTTTTATAGTTCTGTATCTCCGTCCTGAAGGCAGGGGGACAAACAGTCTGTGACCCAGGTGGGTGGGATCTGTGGCAATGCTGCTGGCCTTCNGCAGGGGGACAAACAGTCTGTGACCCAGGTGGGTGGGATCTGTGGCAATGCTGCTGGCCTTCTTCTCGAGGCGGCCAGCATACACTGAGTCCAGGTCTGCGCTACCCACAATCCTCTGGGCTGTTCTCACCACCCGGGCCAAGTCCTTCCTGTCTTGTGCCGTGCAGCCGGCATACCATACAGTCCCACAGAGACAGAGGATGCTCTCGATGGTGCCTCTGTAAAAGTTCATCAGAAGCTGAGAGGGGAGTCCAGCCTGCCTGAGCTTCCTCAGGAAGAAGAGCCTTTGCTGAGCCTTCTTTACCAGATGGAAGGTGTTCAGAGCCCAGGTCAGGTTAGCTGTAATGTGGATTCCCAGGAACTTGATGTTGTCCACACGCTCCACTTCCTCCCCATGTATGGATAGTGGAGCATGTGCTGTCTTTCTGCTTGTCCTGTAATCCACAATGACCTCTTTAGTCTTGGTGGTGTTCAGGACCAGATTGTTGTCTGAACACCACTGGACCAGGTAATCCTCTCTGTAGTGAGTCTCATCATTGTCTGATATGGGACTCACTACAGTGGTGTCATCGGCGAATTTCACAATGGTATTGGAGGCGTGGATGGGGGTGCAGTCATATGTAAAGAGGGTGGAGAGGGCCGGGCTGAGCACACAGACCTGCAGCACACCTGTGTTCAGGATGAGTGTGGATGATGTGCGATCCCCTATTCTTACTACTTGTGGCCTGTTGGTAAGAAAGTCTGTAATCCATGAACACAGTGAAGTGGACAGTCCCAGGTTGTGTAGTTTAAATACCAGTTTATAGGGTATGATTGTATTAAAGGCAGAGCTGAAATCAACAAATAGCATTCTAACATATGTGTTAGGATGCTCCAGATGAACCAAGTGCTATGGAGACTGCATCCTCTATGGAACGGTTCCCCCTGTAGGCAAACTGGTAGCTGTCCAGATCAGGGGGGGATACTGTCTTTGATGTGTTTCGGGATGAGCCTCTCAAAGCATTTCATTATGACAGGGGTCAGCGCAACTGGGCGGTAATCATTGAGGCAAGTGACGGCTGATTTTTTGGGCACAGGTACAATAGTGGATGATTTGAGGCAGATGGGGACTACAGCTAGCTGCAGGGAGAGGTTGAAAATGTCCAGAAAAACATCTGCTAGTTGGTCCACACATGACTTTAGTGTCCGGTCTGACACCCTGTCTGGTCCTACAGCCTTGGTGACGTCGATCTTCCTCAGTGTAGATTTCACCTGATGATACTGTAGGATGAGAGACTGCTGCTGCTGCTGTTCAAGTTGGGGCAGCTGGACCATCTCTCTGCTGCCTTGTGTGTCAAAGCGTGCAAAGAATTGATTCAGGGTGTCAGGGAGTGCTCTGTCATAACTGATCTGCTGATTGTTGCACTTGTAGTCCATCATGGTCTTAATGCCTCTCCACATACTCCAGGGGTTGTTGTTATCAAAGTGTCCCTCTATACACTGCTTATACCTGTGTTTCACCTTTTTTATGCCCTTCTTCAGGTCTCTCCAGGCCCTGCTATAAGCCAGCATGCCACCTGACCTATAGACAGCATCCCGGGCCTTGAGCAGGGAGCACACTGTACTGTCCAGCCATGGTTTCTGGTTTGGAAACATTTTGATGGATTTAGTTGGCAAGACAGTATCAGTGCAGAAATGTAGGTAGGCCAGGACAGATGGTGTATACTCCTCTAGATCTGCACCCTCCTTGAACACCCCCCAGTCTGTGTGCTCAAAGCAGTCCTGTAGCATTGAAGTGGCTTCCTCACTCCAGACTTGCAGTTTTGACAGTTGGTTTTGTCCTGCAAATGAGAGGCCTGTAGGCTGGGGTCATTTCTAGCGAGATGTGGTCAGACCTGCCAAGGTGTGAAGATGCTGCAGCTTTATATGCCCCTGGAATGTTAGTGTAGAGTCCAGTATATTATTGCCTCTCGTCGGGAAGTTGATGTTCTTGTAGAATCTTGGCAGCACTGCTTTCAGTTCAACATGATTGAAATCTCCTGCCACAATCACAATTGCCTCTGGCTGTGCAGTCAGCTGGTTGTTTATGGTTCCGCACAGCTCTTCCAGTGCTAACTTAGCATTAGCCTGCGGTAGTATATATACAGCTGTGATCAGAATGGCAGAAAACTCTCTTGGCATGTGGAATGGTCTGCACTTCACCACCAGATACTCCAAATCTGAGGAGCAGTGTTTCCCAATAATGTTCGTTGCAGTGCACCAGTTGTTATGTATATAAACACACACTCCACCGCCTTTGCTCTTACCAGAGGCTGTAGTCCTGTCTGCTCGGTACAAGGAGCGACCCGCTAGCTCAATGCCCGCGTCAGGAACGTTGTTATCCGGCCAGGTCTCTGTGATGATCATCACACAGCTTTCCATGCTGCGTGACATAATCCTCAACTGTATCTCATCCATCTTGTTGACGAGTGACCTGGAGTTCGTGAGGAAAAGACTCAGAAGAGCCGGTCTATATGGGTTAGCATGTAGCTTAACACATAGGCCACCTCTCCTGCCCCGCTTTTGCTTCCGCTCCCTTCTCCGCCTCCGACGCCGCTGGGGTGGGATGATGACGATTCTGCTAGTCCACTGCGTCCGCTGGATCTCAGGTGGGATAAAGTCCAGTTTTGTGGATGCATAAAGTTGATACCGTCTTCCGATATCAAAACGTTCGGCTCTTCCGAACTGGATTAGAGCCTCAAGTGTCTGAACTGACAGACAAAACACACACAAAAGTACAAAAAACCGAGAGCACCAAGCCGCTGCATCAACACGCGCCGCCTCTTTGCAAGGAGTAAGACGTATAATAAATTCACTCAGAAAAGAACTTTTTCTTCCATCGATCTATTCTTCAAAATATTCTTATATTACAGAATTTCTTCCACAATTTGGCGCTGTGAGGGTCCTCCAAGTGTGCCTGGCGGTGGTCTCTAAAGTCTGTATACAGCCGGACAGATAAACAACATCTGAAAACCCAACCTCCTCGTGGGAGTGAGAAGAGATGTGGGACTCTTTCAAGGGGCCTGCCGTCCTGCACACTGAGAGGATCCAACGAATCTTAAAGGGTAAGAGAAAATTTTTTTATTGAGGCTAAAGAGTGAATTTATTGTCGGGTGTGTTACAATTGTAAACTCATTGAATTGCTGTGTATTCAATGTAAGACAGTCTTGGCTTGGTGACTGTGAACAGCTGTAAACAGTTTGGATAACTGTAAATGGTTTTGGTAACCGTAGTGGCCACAAGGTGGTTTCGGTAACCACTGAATAATAGATGGGGTTCTATTATTAAACTAACTGGGAGAGTTAGTAAAAGCCGGCTTGAGTGATGCGTCAATTGAGTTGATTGATTGATTGTCAATTTTGGACATGTGCCGGTGAGGCCGGCGTGAGAAATGTGTGCCATTTGTTAAAACGCAAGAGAGTGCAGTAAAGCACTATAGAAATAAGAGAAATAACAGAACAAACAGGAAAAAAATCGCAAAAATAATGTATGAGGACCGGTACTGGTGTGTGTGTGTGTGTGTGTGTGTATTGTGAATGCGTGAGCGCATCAGCAATGTGGGTATTCTGTTTTGTGTATTGTGTGTGCCCTCTATTGTGGCTATTTTATGTTGTGTACTGCATATGCTGTGCGGTGAACAACTTAGTCATTTTTGATCATTGTCTTAACATATTTTGCATACTTTCATTTTTCTTTGTTCATTTTGCATAGCCTGATTGTGTGCTTAGAGCATTTGTAGCTTTGTAACTCAGCTGACTACAGCGTAATTGTCAGTGAAGTTTCCTGTGTGTTTCCCCTGTGTGTTACTGTTGCGTGTTGTGTAAGATAAGAGAGCAGTTATGGGTCAGTTTAAGTTCAAGCCCCCAACATAGAAATAGGTGAGTTGTATGCAGGTATACAAACTTCCCGTTATATGTGGTGAAAAAGTTTGGAGAAAAAAGTGATTCAGTAAGTGCCATTGTGGACATCTGTTAGAGGGATTGTTTCCAGAGACAGGGATATTTGACATGTCACGTTTAAAGAAAGTTACAGTAGTGATAGGAATAATATGGAGTTTTGGTAGAGACAGGAGCAGACTGTCTATAATAAGATCAGGGTCACTTTCTATGATCCCCACATCCAATAAATCTGTGACTGTAATGTCTGCAAATGGTGGTGTGCATACTAAGTTTTTTGCAGAACCTTTAACTGTAAAATATTGTGATTTTTGAGGTTGAGCATCAGTTTTTGATTTCTGATGGGTGCTCTGTAAATTTGTTAGGAAAAGATCTTTTGTGTCTATTGAAAGTGGACATTCGATGTACATGTGTAAAGGGTGTGAGAGTACAAATTATTGATTGCATGTGGCTACATGTAGATACAGGAGCAGTTCACTACTGGGATTTGATTTCTGATTGTGATTAATTCACTGTTTTGCAGATTGCATCCCTGAGAGTTTTCATTGTACTACGTATTTTTGTCTGGAAAGCAGAGATTTTGAGTTTCAGGATAAAAATTGGTTAAATGAAGCCATTCATGGAGACATGGAGACAGACAGTTGCATCAGCAGAATTAATCATGGCTATCTTCTGATAAAGCAATAGTCATTTTGACATTAAACATCCTTCAAAGTAGCATTTTTTAAGAAAGACCATAGTTAAGAGTTGAGATCATTATCAGTATTAAATTTTAATTTTCTGAAGTATTCTGTATTTGTTTATGGGTGCCTTGGGTGACTTTGATGATGATTCTGCTGCAGCCGTGGTGAAGTTGACAAGCAGCAGTGTGTGCTGCGGGCATGAGAGAGAGATTCTGTGCCACACATTTCTCTAAACAAACCAGCTGGTAAGGAGTAGAAAGAGCTGGGACCTTGGCTAAAATCTAAACAAATGCCTCTTAACTAACTAACACAGTGTTTAGTGACCCCACAGTCAGAGCTTTCATTTGATTCTGTCCCAAAAAAGTTGTGGGCTACTAGTAAGTTTGATTTTGGTCTGATAAAAGGCATTACTCCTGTAAAAGTGACAGCAAAGTTGACCTACAGGCCCAGGAAGACACAATACTCACTGAGTGCTGAAGCTCAGGCAAGTATAACCCCAGTGATTGATTCATTTCTAAAATCTGGTGCAATAATTCCATAGTACTGGACTGTTTNAACCCCAGTGATTGATTCATTTCTAAAATCTGGTGCAATAATTCCATAGTACTGGACTGTTTGTTGAAGCAGTGCAAAAGAATTAGTCTATCTGGAGAGCTCCAGAAGGGAGCTATTTGGTGCAGTATGTTGATGATTTGATGTTGTGTTGTCCTACAAAAGAGAAGAGATGTGTGAGAAAGATAGTGTCACTGTTGAATCTTCTTAGCTGAAAATGGCCATAAAGTTTCACAACATAAGATGCAATTGTGCTCTCAGAGAGTTAAATATCTGGGTTATGTCATCGCCCCCACAGGTCGTATGCTGGGCAGTGAAACAGTTTTAGCTGTACAGAACGCGCCAAAACCTCAAACAAAACAACAAATGATATCATTTCTGGGTCTTATTGGCTATTGCAGACTCTGGATATGTTACTTTGCTTCACTATCACAACTGTTATATGACATCACACAGGGACATAAGAACTTGAAAATGACTGACTGTGACTTGGACTAACGAAGAGACTTGGACTAACTTAAAGAGCGCTCTGACAAAACGCATCATGCCTAGGTTTACCAAATCACAATAAAGTCTTTGATTTGTTTGTAAATAAGAGATTTGGTTTCATGTAAGCAGTTCTGACACAAAAACATGGGGATTAATATATAGAATATATAGACCAGTGATTACTATTCTAAAAGACTGTCTGACACAGAGAGCCCTGTCTGCGAGCTGTAGCAGCCACAGCAGCAGCAGTCTTATCTTATATTCACATGACATTGTAAATATACCTATGACTGTATATGTTCCACATGCTGTACATGCGTTAATGCGACAAGCAAAACTGGCTCATCTGACTCCTGCTTATGCTTATCTACATTGGCAGAATGTTTTGAACGTTTCATTAAGCTTACAATGTTACACTTAAAAGATGCACTCTCCTAAACCCTGCTACTCTCTGTTGCCCACAGATGATGATGGAGAGCCTCACTCCTGTGAAACACTCGTTCAAGAGGCACAAACACTACATGATGATTTGTATGATGAGCCTATTACTAACACTGATCTCAAGTTTTTGTAGACGGATTCGCAATCCGTGGTGTCATGGGACAGCTGAGAGCAGCCTACGCAGTTTGCACACAGCATGGCACAATGGAAGTGGCGCCTTAACGCGTGTGTGTGTCCTGGTAGAAGGTCAGACTGTAAACATCTGTTCTACATGGATTCAAAGTATGCTTTTCCTGTTGCACATGATTATCACGCAGTGTGGGCTAACAGAGGTTTTTGACAGTTGATAGTAAGCCAATACAAAACAAAGATTTGGTTCTAAATTTGTTAAAAGCTTTACTGTTACCAAAACCTATTGCTATGTGTAAATGTGCTGCTCATACTTCCGGTTTCTGACCTGGCCAGAGGAAATGCATGCACAGACTCTACTGCAAAAGCCACTGTCTTATCAGAGGCCTCTCTGCTTTGCAGTTCAGCCTGGGCACAATGCTAATTTCTTTCACCTTAGAGATATGAAAGGATATTCAACATTTGTGCTTCAATACAGAAACAAATGCAAGAGAATGAAATGTGTTTTGTCTGATTTATTTAGAGGACCAAATGATTTGCCTATTTTGCCTGATTCCTTACTTCCTTTAAATTTAAGCTGATGCGGATTTTCAAAAGGGGAGGATAATAGATTAGATAAATAAAATGTGGTTTTCCCTGAGATATATGGTACATGGTACATGCACAAGAGTTTTATTTGTCTTTATAGTAATCCCTAAATATCAAGTTTTTGTATAGTGCTTCCCAGCAATCACACTGTTTGGTTACAATAATACAAATAAACAACAAAGAGAAAAATAAACAATATACAATGTAAATATATTACCTAGAATGGACAATAAAAATATTTGTTTTTGCAAATTGCCTCTTTTCTTAGGTTGACTTATCATTGAAAATATTTGGACAAAACACATAATCTGTGAGAATAATGATGGTCATGTAGCAGCCTAACATGAGCTGAATACCTTCTGAGACTAAAAACAAAGACACATTTTTTCCCAAAAGCATAAGGTTAAAGTTATGTTAAACACCTAGTTTCACGTCAGTAGTATTGTATTTTTAAATCTTTTTGTGTGTGTTTTATTGGTGGTTCGGATGAGTGACATACTTAGTTTGTGTAGTTTTTAATTTCAGATGTCAAAGCAATGAAGACATACAGATCTTTGAATTGATTGCTGTTAATTAATGAAATATAAATTGTTCTTTGTGTTATGTGCTGCTAGTATTATGAGTCAAGTAATTGTTGATTTGTTCGTGGGTGAACAGTCTGTCCCTGACATTAATGTACATGAGAGCAGGCCTAATGCACCATGCTGTACAGGCAGACCTATGAGGTTACCACATTTTTCCATATGCAGGGAAAGACATGACATTAATGAACGTTGGTGATGCCATGCTGTTATACTGTGTTCAATTGCAATCTATCAACTATCAAGTATTTGTCTTCCAGTGTGTGGCCCCCAGAGTGGCCCCCAGGACAAGAGACAATCCACAAACTGGTTCCAGGCACATGGTTGACGTTCTGGTTAAAGATCATCGGAGGAAGCATTGGCATACACCACGGTGGACTGGCCCACATCAGGTGCTTCTGGCCATCCACAGCTGTCAAGGTTGCAGAGAGAGCATCTTGGGTGCATGTGTCTTATTGCAGATTGTTGAAAGAGGATCCAGCGGTGACTATCTCTGCTGAGGCGACGCAGTAGATACGAGAAGTGACGGGGCTACGCAGCTTGATGCAGCCAGTGATGGTCCGGTACATGCGAGTGGGGCTTGCTGTTCCCCTGAGAAGAATCCAGAGGAATGTCAGGACGGGTGGGGCGATACTTCCTTTCCAGGGAAGGATTTCCTCAAACCCGCTGGGCTTGGCTCTGGTGGATTGTTGGTGGAGTGGATCCTGGCTTTCATCTTCCTGTCGCTGTGGTTTATGGAGACTGAGGCTGTGTTAGGCTCCGAGCTGAAAGGCTCTCATGGTCTGTGTGTTCCTGATGGAGCCCAGGAAACAAAGAGAAGCACTCCTACTACAAGGAGGAGATTGAAAAGATCGAAGAAGATGAAGAAGATGATGGATGAACTCTATGACACGGTTGACGAGCATGGTAACACTAATGTCATGTTTCTTTCTGTGCCAGGTTAACAAGATTAACAAGGTTCCTCCTAGTGGTAAGACAGGTAATTATGTAGGGATTGACAGTGTAATGATGGATATGATGTTCAACTGGGCTAATGAAGAAAAGGTGAAGGATTGTTGGATCTGTCAGCAGATGCCACTCACGTCAACTTCCCCTACTTTGTCGTCCATTCTGCTTTCACTGTAAGAAACGCTTCAAATTTCCTACCCTATGCATATTCACGCACCAGCTCTTAAGAATAAAGATTATTGTGGTCTTCCACCTGTTCTTGCTGATAGCTAATGACCTAGATGACCTCTTAGCATGGTATGCTTTCCAGATTGTCCAAGAAGCTCAGAGAATGTCTCTAATCCCTGAAGACACTGAGCTACACTCCATAATTGATGTGCGTAAACGTGAACCTGAACCTAACCACATTAGCAAATAAGATTCCTTAAGTCACAGCTCATAGTCCTCATCCACACACCTATCCATCTCATATTTGGAATGCAGCACACTCTGAAGAGCTTCCTAATTCTAACTTGCTTTGTTAACCTTGACTACTGTGTGGCAGTCATAAGTATTATTATTGACATTGATATGAGTTTGTTTCAATGAATCAACTGTCTGTTTATGCTGGCTTAGAACTAATAAAAATGAGCTCTTGCATTTTTTTCAGGTTACTAAGACCTACAATGATTTGATTTATTATACCATCATCATATTACATCATACAAGCTTACATTACATAGTATCATATTATATGCTATTATTAGTGACTTTAGTTGTTCAGTTGTTTAGTTTTTTTTTCCCCTTTTCCTGTGATTGTATGAAATTTTGATTTGTTGGAGTTAACATTTTATGTTAAAAGGGGGGAGTGTGATGGAAAATTTCATGTTTAACATAGAAGTGTATTCTTATATAAAGTGTGGTNAAAAGGGGGGAGTGTGATGGAAAATTTCATGTTTAACATAGAAGTGTATTCTTATATAAAGTGTGGTCTCACTGAATCCCTGTACCCTGCACCCTGCATTAGACTCACATCTAATACAGGGTGCTTCATAAGTTCAGCGTGACACATGCGGCCTCGGTATAACCTTCTCAAAAGAGTGGCGTGAAAATTGACCTTGTTGTCCTTACACCTGGTATACAAGTTTAGGCTACGCCCTGTGGGACCCTATGACATCCTGTGGTATCTTATGACTAGAGAAGACTGGTTTTCTCAGCACTTTCAGCCCTCAAGGGACTTGTTCACCCCCCCTCCACATGCACTGAATGTATAAATATTGTGAGTACTCTCTATCTCTTCACACAGTTGGGTGTTGAGACTGGTGATCTCTGAATCCATTTGTGTCCTCTTTTCAAGGAGTAAGACATATAATAAATTCACTCAGAAAAGAACTTTTTTTTCCATCAATCTATTCTTCAAAATTTTCTTATATTACAGAATTTCTTCCACAATGTGTGCATGCATGCATGTGTGTACGTGTGCATCTGTGTGTGTGTGTGGTAGGGCTGTCACCATATCAGATTTTCACTCCACCATTACTGTGGCCAAAAGAATTCATGATAACAATATTATTACAATATCTATGAAGTCGGAGCTCCGACTGGAAACTCAGACCAAAATTATCTACCCTGACTTCATGAGTATGACGTCACTCAACATGGCGGCGCCATGGAAGTGAGCTTTGTGAATGTAAATGATCAGCTAACAGCCAAATAAAGTATTTTTTTCTTATAAAATAAAAAGGTTAAAATATATCGCCATGGTAACTACAGTATCTACCGTGTATAATAACTGTTTGTCATTGATACAAACATTTCAATAAGTGTAAATAATTTCAGAATATTACTTCTCTGCACAAATGTTTAATACTGCGATTAATCTCACTGTAAAACAACCAGAAAGTCCTGTAGTCTAACTTTACTTTAGTTAGTATTTATTAGTAAGTTTATTTAATCTGACAGTATTTATTGGTGTTCAGACATGATTTTCTTTTACATTTGGCTGGAATGGTTTGAGGTTGGAAGTCGGANTTATTGGTGTTCAGACATGATTTTCTTTTACATTTGGCTGGAATGGTTTGAGGTTGGAAGTCGGAACTTCTGACTGGGGAAAAATCTGACTTCTGAGGTTACTCGAATGCAGCATGAGACCACAGGCTGACAACTCACTGACTCAGACAGCGTTAGCTGACTGTGGCTCTCTCGCTACTTTGAGTCTGCCTAACAAATAACCAGGAGAGAAAATCCTGTCAAGTCCAACGCCATGATAACTTAGCTTTAACAACACAACTAAGACCTTCATGAAACATTTCCTGTTTCAGGGCTAGCAAGCTAACTGCTACTTCCTGTCTCTACTGTGGTGAAATCTGCAGGATGATGGAGGTGAAGGTGGTGAACAGGTTGGTGGTTCCTGTTGATCAGCATTTCCTGCAGACTGGGGTGTCTACCAACTTCCTGTCTTTGTTACCAAATCCAAAAAACTCCACACTGGCAGCTAACTTTTTTCAGGTTAGGGTAGAGCATCTCTCTCTGTTTGTGTGTGTGTATGTGTGTACCCAGCTCCTGGCTGCAGATCTCCATGATTCGGTAACAGTGCATCTTGCTGAAGTTTCTGGAGTCGAGGCGCACGCAGGCTGGAAGCAGCAGCATGCAGCGCAGACGTCCCATGGTGCACTTTGGTGGCACACTGAGGTAACACCCTGTGTGGCTCTGCATTGTGAGCACGACACACAAGATGCAACATGTGACCCAATACAAAATGTACAAGCACTGAGAAACTAATATGATTGATCCCAATACATGATTTTTTTTTTTCTGGAATAATCAAAACACTCAAATATACTTTCAGGTTGTTTCTGTTAAAGCTTCCAGCAGCAAATGAGTCTTCAGCATTCATTCTCAAAAACTCTGATTGATTCTCACCGTGACGCCACACCACTCACACCTCATTCCCGCCAGGACGTCGGACGAACCACAGGAACGGCAGCATACCTCACAGCGTGCTGCAGGTAGAAAGTTTCCCTCTCGCCAGTGGTGCTGAAACATGTCCTACAGCGACAGAAAGCACATGCTAGCCAAGTTAAACACAAGGCTGTCAGACTTTTTAATAGTTGCCGTCCATTTATACTGTATATGTTATGGCAATTTTCATATAACTTGCTTGGATGATTAATATGTTTGGAAATATTTGAGAACGTTTACAAGTTCATGCTTTAAAGTTGTGCTGTGTCTTAATCATTTGTGGGAATTAGGTAGTATCACCCTGTCAACACTAGAGGGCGTCGGTTAGTTGTTATATGTGACAGGTTGCAGCTCCATTGGTAGGGCCACATGAAGAAAAAAAAATGGGGGGCATTATTTCAAGTTTTTAAACTGGCAAATTTGCCAGTTTAAAAATTCGAAAAAAAAAAAAAACTGAAAAAAAAAAAAACACCTGTATGCTTGTCCATATAGCATATGTTTTAAAAGTCTGTATGCTTGTGATAGTTTTAAAAGTCCGTATGCTTATGATAATTCCATGATCCGTATGCGTATGACAATTGATGATTTTGCACTAAAAGCACAAGTATTTCTTTATTGCTAAATACAGTGGAAAACTATAATTTAATAAGGTCATGTACTGCAGGCATAGTCACAATGTGAGGCAGTGATTCCCCCTTATTATTTTTCTGAGTTTATAAACTGTAAATTTACAGTTTAACTGTAAATTTACCCCTTATAAGGGGGAAATCACTGCCTCATGTTGTGACTATGCCTGCAGTACATGACCTTATTAAATTATACCTTACTAAATCTAAATTTGGAGTTTTTAAAACTCAGAAAATATGTTGACAATGCCTGCACCTTATTAAAACTAAACTTAAAAATTAAACTATTACCTTATTAAGTTTACTTTTCCATTGGATTTAGCAATAAAGAAATACTTGTGCTTTTAATGCAATATCATGCATTATCATAACCATATGGACTTTTAAAACTGGCAAATTACGTTGTGACTATGCCTGCAGTACGACCTTATTAAATTTACCAATAAAATACTTGTGCTTTTAGTGCAAAATCATCAAATTATCATAAACATACAGATCATCGAATTATAAGCATACAGACTTTTAAAATACAAGATACAGACAAGCATACAAACTTTTTTTTTTTCGAGTTTTTAAACTAGCAAATTTGCAAGTTTAAAAACTCAAAATAATGCCCTCTTTTTTTTTTTAATATGGCCCTAATACGCTGTTGTAGTTTTCTTACCGTGTCTGTTGTGCATTTTTAGTTTTGCTGTGGAAATATGTGGAATCAAAGAAGATAATAAATATTTTTTCTGTTCTTATTATATACACTGGAGTGGATTATTTTATCTTCAAAACTTTTGGAATTATGGCCAGACATGGCTGAACAGGTTGGTTTTGTCACAGCTTTAGGCTGATGACGCTGACTGAGAGCTCTGACTCCTATCTGTCTTTGTACTGGAACATCTTCTAATATTTTTAGATTTTTATTGTTCTACTTTACATTTTAAATTGAAGCTCTGTGGATGAATTATTCTAATAATTTCTATTTATATGTAATATCTGTACACATTTATTTTGTATATATTTGTTTAACATATACACAGTACTTGATGGTTTGACCCTGCCCACCACCACGTTAGCTCTTTGCTGTCATGGTGGTTTGGAGTTCAGTTCCGTTTTCCTGAAGTTATTTATGGTTTCTGTGTTTATATTAGAATATTTTCTGACACCTGAGGAAGATTGTCAGACTTAAACTTAGTTTCTAATAAACACGGCAGACTGCAGGAGATTTTGTTTAGTTTGTGTGTACAGACTTTAGTTCTCTTGAATTTTCATGTCACACTTTTTGAAATATTCAACTTTATTTAAGCCAATTTTTCCATGTCTTCCAAAAATTTCCAATGTTTCAAACTCAACTACTTCCACAGGTTTCAAGGTGGAAACTTCAAACCAACTTCATATGTTCAGCTTGATGACTACTTTAACATCTGTCAACAGAATTTCCCTGACTTTTAGACTTAAATATTGAACCTTATTTAAGCACATTTTTTCAACATTATTTAAAAGTTTCCTGATTAAAATGAATGGAGAGAACATCCAACGTGCCTTCCCATCATCTTACGCTACAACTCAGCTTCTTCAGCTTCTTTCGCATCTTTTCAATCAAGTTTTAAGCAGCAGCTTTCAGCGCTGCACAGCCACAGAAAAGACATTTCAGTTATCATTATGGCTGTTATTATAAGAGCTTTGACCTGCAGCCTCACAGCAGGCAGCTTTTACAGTAAGCTGCAGCTTTCTGTGCATAAAACAAACTAAATAAAAACAAACAGCTGCTGTCTGGTCGTTCAGCCTCGGTGGGTTTTACACCTATTTCTAAAGTGAATGTTAACAGAGAATTAGAATAATTATTGTGACATTTCTCTTATATTAGCACATAATGAAACAAACATATCTGAGGGATTTTTTAAAATAGAAAATAAATATCTTTTATATGTTAAAAAAAAAAAAACAAAAATAAAAAAAGGGGTAAAAAGGAATATGTGATATTTGTCTGGTATTATTTAATAAATTAAATGTGTTAGATACTCACCATCTGCAGTGTCCCGTCCACGTGACAAACACGACAGTCTGCACAGCTGAAGGCAGCACAGTCAGTGTGTACATGAAGCTCACACACTGAAACACACACACACACACACACACACACACACACACACACACACACACACACACACACACACNCACACACACACAGACACACACACACACACACAGACACACACACACACACACATACATTCATGTTACTCACAGACATGACAGAGATTGATATGATCTATTATTTGACCTGGAAACTGGTTTAACATTTAGGGCTGCAACTCATTATTTGTTATCAATGAATCTATATGTTTTTCAATGTATTAATGATCTATAATCAAAAATAATGATCATAGCCAATGAAAAATACCACATTTACATACAGGAAACTAAAGTTCCTTAAATGAAAAGACTGGAGTTTTTAACTGATCAGTGATGTTAAACAATTCAGCGATGATGACAAAATTCTGTTAACTGAATTGATTTTCTGGTCTGATACCGGTCACAGTGTTGTTATACTGGTGTTACTGGTCTGATACCGGTCATGGTGTTGTTATACTGGTGTTACTGGTCTGATACCGGTCATGGTGTTGTTATACTGGTGTTACTGGTCTGATACCGGTCACGGTGTTGTTATACTGGTGTTACTGGTCTGACCTTCACAGCGCACTGCTGACTTTCCCTCCGTTTGTTTCCTGCACACACAGCAGAAATGTTTCTTCTGAGCAGCTGGACCAAAGCAGTGAGCCATTGGAATCTGCAGGGGGCAGCAGAGCATGTTAACACAACAACAACAACAACAACAACAGCAGCAGCAACAACAACAACAACCTGATAACACAGCAACAACAACAACAGCAATAGTAGCAACAATAACAACCTGATAACACAGCAACAACAACAACCTGATAACACAGCAACAACAGCAATAGTAGCAACAATAACAACCTGATAACACAACAACAACCTGATAACACAGCAACAACAGCAACAACAGCAATAGTAGCAATAATAACAACCTGATAACACAGCAACAACAACAACCTGATAACACAGCAACAACAGCAACAACAACAATAGTAGCAACAACAACAACAACCTGATAACACAGCAATAACAATAACAACAACCTGATAACACAGTAACAACAACAACCTGATAACACAGTAACAACAACAACAACAACAACAACCTGATAAGACAATAACAACAACAACAACAACAACAACCTGATAACACAGTAACAACAACAACAACAGCATCCACCACATAACATAACCCTATATAACATGGTAAAGATAACTGACCGTGTGTGAGGACATGTTTGGCAGTAAGCAGGTTGGAAGACGTGTAAATACGGTATAAATGTGTAGATATAACACAGAGAGTTGTGTTAAGAGTGGGAAAGCAGGCCGTTTATTCCCATAAAATAATGTTTGTAAAGTTGAGCTAATGTTTGCTTCAAAAAAAAAAAAAAAAAAAAAAAAAAAGTCAATAGCACCTCAGCTAACTTCTGCTAATTAGATCATGATGGTGCATTTTTTCTGTTTGAATTAGCTGATGTGACGTAAAAATGGGAGTAATTGTGATCTCATGTTGATACCTTTTCCTTTGTTTTATTTTATGTTAGTATACTTTGACGTCAGAACAGCGGAACAGGACATAATGTAGTCATGTCATGACATCATTGCAGACAGAATGTTTATGCTGTGCTGTAGGTCTGTGTATTTTTGGCAGCATAAAAAGAAAAACATTCAGCGCACTGAGTATTTTATTTGTGTGTTACATGGAAGTCAAGCCAACAAAGAAAAGGCTGAAAGCCTGGTGTTGGAGTCCTGAGTCACTCACCCTGACCAGAGCCGGGGTCATACAGGAACAAACCCAGCGGAGCGTCTTCAGACACTTCTCATGACACATGAAGTTACACACTGAGGACAGAGACACAGGAAGTCAGACACCAGAACCTCTGAGCAAGACACAAGCTCTATTAATGGTGTGGTTGGCAACTTTTTAAAAAACACATTTTTATTGAATTTTCTTAAACTTTCATTAAATTCTGGTAGGTATGTATTTATTAAGTGTTCTGTGAAAAAACCACAGCTCCTACTGGATAAATCTGATTTGAAGAAAACATTCAGCCTGAATTTTTCAATGAATCAGCACAAAGAAGCACCTCGGCCAATCATGTCTCATTTGCATTTATGGCACCCTGTTCAGCTATGCGCAGACACGACTAGTAAACAAGCGATTCACTTAAAGGCGGAGCTAAGAAGAAATGAGCAATTCCTCCTTCATCTACATCAACTTTCTCTGCAAGAAAAGAAAAACAACAGAAGACGACAGAGGAACAGTTAGCTAAAAAGAAAGACTTAGAGCCAGGGAAAGGAGTCGTGTTAATGTTGGAGCTGCTATCCACCGATGGAGAGACATAAAAATATAGGGAGGCTGGAAAAGAGATGCTGAGCTGCAACATTTCCGCTGGACCAGAGAATATCCTGCCAGGCAGACTACTTTTTACCAGCACAGCTCAATTTGAGAACCGTTCATCCAAACAACTTGACACGTGACACTGCACATTCTTGGGTCCTGAGCAACAAACCTGCTGAATTTCAGCATCATACATTATAGATAGTTAGGTTATAGAGATGTTGTTGCCAGACAGAGATTTCTGCTTTTATAGTTAGATTACGATACATGTGTAAAACAAACATGAGAAACAGATTTTATGCTGCAGTCATCAGGCAAAGGCTAGCTTTGTTAGCCTGCACAGCCTTTAGCTAAATATGACACTTTGTGGCTGCTTTCACTGAGAAATTAATGCTCATCAACAGGTTTTATGACATAACCATCGCTGCAGCGGACAGTGTTGGTGTCCTGCTTTGTTACATTTTTTTGTTTTGTAAGAGAGTTAGTGAAGTGTGCGTTTGTGTGTATTTCTGTGTCCCGGCTGCTTCTGTTTGTACATAATTACCTTTGTATGCTAAACTTTCAGTTTACAAGCACCTGCCGACCGCTAAAATTAAGCAATATCACAGCCATGTTGATATTACAGCAAAACAGCATGACTTCAAATGTGATATTGCTTTTATACAACAGTTCTACAAGCGTTTTTGCTTATTTGTTTTCCTCCTATCTCCACTCACATCATAATATGCCTCCTGATGCTGCCTCACATGTTGGTGCTCAGAAACTGCAGCATCGCTGTTTACTGAATGCTGCAGCAGCAGCTGACAGCTGCTACTTTTACTTTGAAAAAAGCCAAAGTTAGTTCTGACGAAAGAAAAAAAAAAAAGACCGCAGGCCTCGGGTAGGGCTGGAGCTGAGAATTTCATTAAGTAAGGCTTTGGGTCGGGTTCAGGCTGCAAGGCTCCACTGTGTGATTCTGATGAGTTAACACCTGATCAGACAGAATGTTGCCCCATCGTTTCCTGCTTTCAAAGGTCTCAGTTAATGTAGGCTAATAAACAGTTATTAGAACGTCTGTAAAGCGGAGTGATACGTAGTTAAAAGTCCCAGTGCTGTTATACTCTATCAGTGCTCCTGGAATGCCTCTTGTCCAATC
>VXCM01003930.1:0-39897 GCA_014773175.1 Lucifuga dentata
GAATGATTCGCATCTTTGCTTTGGTATAGGTTTTACGTCGGATGCCCTTCCTGACACAACCCTCTGTATTTATTCGGGCTTGGGACCGACACAAGGAGGACACTGGCTTGTGCCCTCTTGAGGCTGCATTGTGCCCTCTTGAGGCTGCATTGCATATGAGGAATGAAGATACGGAAAATAAAAATAGATTATTTTCCACTCAGCTATTTCCCACTGAAAGGAAAATAGCTGAGAGAAACAAATGATGGCAGGAAGAGAAATAGGGCAGAAAATGTACTGTAAAATGTACTCAGGTCATGTTACAATAATGCTTGTTGGTATGACTTCATGTTAATCACTGTACTTACAAAACCTCTATTCTCAGCTTGTATATCTTCTCATTGTCATCCATTTTTTCTGAAGGAACAAAAAATAATGAGTCCAGTATTAATATTTAGTTTAGTCATTTTTACTCAGAAAACAAAAATAAAAAGGAGCAAGAGCAAAGCAGAAAATCATCACATAAAGATGAATGATATACAGGTGTCATCAGTTCACCTGGGAGGAGCTCCACGGATAGGCTGAACTTCTGACAGTCACTCTCCTTTTCTTTGGGCAGAGCATAATACAGCGACACCATCTGCCACATAGACAACAGTATTACTGTAATGCATGCACCCCATTTCTAAATTTTTCCTATTACAATTTGCAGGGAATTGTACGAATAGCTAGTCTTGTGGTAATGCAACAGAAAAGTAAGGAAACATATCATCAGTACAGAACAGGTGATAAGGCTTCAGGTAAAAATTGGGAGTGCTCACTGTCAGTGTTGCTTCTCCTGTTCCTGTGGCAGTAACTGTCACATCCTGGTTTATATCGTTGATCTGTTAATGTTTGAATGCATCCACACACACATCCACACACACAGCAGAGAAACATACAGAGATCATCAAGTAAAGGTAAATGTGTTGGATTGAGAGAGAGAGAACATTAGAGCAAGAGAGAGTTTTTACCTTAGATGTTCTGGTGGCATAGTGGTTTTCCCTGTTGAAGGAGTACTTCTCAGGCTTTGACCTGCCCGGCAACAAGATGTCCACCTTCAGTTCATAATTTGGTTCCTTAGCATTAGACCAATACTCAGAGACTGCCTGGTACACTGTTATGGTAGCCTGAAGAGAGAGAAAGAAAGTGAAGCAGAGAGATCATGACAGAACAGAGTTAGAATGTTGTTCAGTGGTGTGAGCCCACAGTGCTTGACAAATAGCAAATAAAACACCATGGGTGACTGAGCTTATAGAAAAACATAAAAGTGCGGAGCTTAAGAGAGAGGGAGTGAGTCTGCTGTGTTACCTGTGTTGATCCATATCCACCGCCAACCTTCTGCTGTTTGTTGAACCATCTGACAACAGGTTTGGCATGTTCAAAGTCCTTTATTAAAGAAAGACAAGGATAAGGCTGAAATCTCAGTCTTTGAAAATAGGAAAATAGTTTTTTTTTTTTTTTTTNTTTTTTTTTTTTTTTTGTAATCAAAATGTATTATCTACACCAATGAGTTTTCACCCGTCTTTTGGTTTGTTAGCTTGCAGGATTACTCAAAACCTTATGAATCTAATGAACCAGTTTTGAGGAAACTTGGTAGAAAAGTGGAGTATATGGCCAAGGGAAAACCCCATTAAATTTTAGTTCAGATCCACATCCACAGGAGGAGCTAGGACTTTTTAAAACTACTTCTTAAGATTATGAAATGTGTTTTTAAAAATATATATTTTTGTTAATTTCGTCAAAAGTAATGCACCAAACTCAACAAAACAGCAGACATATTTATCCCATAGTAGACTATCTACAGATATAAATAACAGATTAATTATATGAAGCTGATCAATGGATCACTATTGTGGGTAAGATGCAGCCAATTTAGTAACATACTGTAGAAAGGATTTTAAGATAGATCCAAAAAAAATATTATGTTTATCATGACTGTTTTTCTTTTTAGGCCATTTAATATTAGGACAAGACAAATTTTGTTTGGGTTTGTTCTGCCTTGGTGGAGGTATGTGCTCTAACAAGCACCTCTCTATTTATTTCATTAAATAAAGAGGTAACTTGACATTGTTTTGTGTATACTTTACATTACTGCTTGCGATGTTCCAAACCACCACTTAGACTTTTATATATTTGAATGTGTTTTTCCAGACAGCCACTGGTTTCCACTTTTTTTTTTTTTTTTTTTTAATGGTATCAAAATTAATTAGCAGAAACTTGAAACTTGCTTGAAATAAGTACTCGATCACATTGTGTCTGCTCTATTGTTTTGCAATGAATGATGAATCTACTGTAATTTGTCTATAGTAAAACATGCCAGCGAAACACACAGGATGCTATTTGCTCACCTTGACCTTGACCAGAGCCATCAGAGCATAAGCTGTGGCCTCCAGTGTGTAAATATGTCCTTTAGGCACGGGCCAATAGTCTCTCTCTGAGGAACACACACACACACACACACACACACACACACACACACACACACNACACACACCACAGAGGTATCAGCGATGTAAGAGGTAAAATGCGGCATCTGTGGTTGTATAACATTGTTATGTATTATCTATAGACCTTCTTTCTGAATGTGTATTAAGAAGATATGTGTGAGAAAAACCTTTTGACATAAATTTGTAGAGGATGTCCCGATTCAGTTTGTTTTCATTGGCCAGGGCATATGACACCATGGCAACAGCATATGGGTTGGTGAGGCTGGGCAAGCGCCTCTCCAGGTAGGACACAGCTTTGTCTATACTGCCTGGCAGACTCTGCATAAAAGCAAAAGACAGCCAGATGGGTTTGTAAGGGTGTGTATAATCTGTCCTGTCACAGGCTGTGAGGTGGAACATGGAAGAAAGGCAACCATGGGCATACAGGCATACAGTAGGGGGAATTGTAAATGTTGAAATCCTAGACCCAAAAACTGACTCTAGATGACACGTTTTCCTGATGTGCCATTGCAGAATCCCAACAACAGCAATATCATGTTCCTGTCTAAATTTCTTCAGTGAGTAGACTAGATTTTGGCAAAAGTGTGGCCCAGACATTTACTCTTTCTCTGGGTTTTGCTGTCATGCAAGTACCACCATCAAAGTTCCATAAAGTCCTTTGATTATACATATATAGTACAGTTAGACTTTCAGAATAAAATTTATCAGCAATGAATGAGTAGCTATGATATTTTGCTCGTTAAGAAGTGACTTTTATACAGTATATGCATAAATGTCATACAGAAGTCACTTGTTAACTGACTAAATTATTGTTACATTTTGATAAATTGCAGAGGGATTCTACTCCAACTTTACTTTGCATGCTAAAGGGAGAGAAATGAGTACAAAGTAGAGAGATATAAATAAAAACATTGTTTGTGGGTAAAATACTCACATTGACAGTGTTATCACATAATCTCCGTGCCTCTTGCATAGCAATGAGACAGAAGGCAGTCATGGATGCATCAGAATCTATGCCGCGTACATCACCCTACACATACGAACACATCATCATCATTTATTTATATTATTATTATTCATGTGTTATTTACCACCAACATTAATAAATAACTGATATTTTTAAAAATCAATGCACATACCATCATCTCTCCATGGGACACCTTTCCAACTTCATTAAACACACCATCAGGCCGCTGTGCATGGAGGATCAGAAACTTTATGGCATCACAGACCATGTTGTTTGGCACAGCCACCAGATTATTGGCCATTGCAAAGACCTTGGCAACATAGGCTGTCAGCCTTGGAGAGGAGAGGAGAGGAGAGGAGAGGAGAGGAGGAGAGGAGAGGAGGTTATAGTAACATTTACTTGAATTTTTGCATGTGATATACAGCCAATATTCCCACATGTATTAAAAATCTAAAAAGGTAGAGATGGGCGTGGAAACATTTGTTATTTCATGATGTTGGGTTGCCTCACCAGGTGCTGCCTTTATGATTGGCCCACACAGCAAAAGATCCATCTTTCTGACGGTAGGCTTCCTCGTTCCGGTAGCCTGGATGCACACAACATCCTTTTTACTACCAGCCATTCATCTTGGAATCGAATGTTGTCCACTACAGCAACATTAAGGCCTGTACACTCATCACCTCAGTTCAACCAAACTGGGAACTGTGAAAGTAAATGTGTATGTCTTTGCCTACCGGTCTTGATGTGCTGGAGAGCTTCGTCACGTTTCTCAAAGCCCACTTGTTCCCACTGGTTGGTTTTGTCCAAATATGTTGTGGCAATGACAGGCAGTGTCATGTGGATCATGTTCTGTTCTCCACAGCCTGAGGGCTGGTAGATCAGAGTACCCATAGATTTCCCACTAATGGCATTCTCCACCAGCATACTTATATGCTCTTTTCCTGCACACACACAGATGCAAAGATCATCAGGAAAAAACAGCAAACATAGAAAGGTAAAGAGACAATGTTCTGCTAAGAGGAAAAGAGGGACATCTGTCTCTTGCAACAGTTACAATTGTGTATAATTCTATACAACATAACATGCCCTAATACAACATTATATCTCACCTGTTGCAGAGATTTGTGTGATGGAAGGTGTGTTTGGAACCATGTCTTTTTTAGGAATTCCACTGTTGACAATTTCCACTTGTTTACCATCTAAGTTGCAGGAGACCCCATTAGAATATATTATTACAAAACAGATGTTTTTCATACTGTAGCTACTCGGCTAGTAAACTTACCTTCACCCTTTTTCTCAGGGTCAAGGATTATAATCTGGGGAAGTTTTACAAGTACACCTTCAGGCTGGAAAAACGAGAGGATACAAATCAGGAAAAATATTTTCAAGTATGGTACAAATGCTTTAATGGTGTGTTTTTTATTTACATTATCAGTGCTTTTTTTTCAGTTTGACCATGCTAGTGATTATGTAGGTTTTAGCAGAATTTGTTTCTATTATTATATTATATTATATTATATTATATTATATTATATTATATTATATTATATTATATCTTTTATTTATTAGTTTTAATAGCATTTTAGACTTTTGCCAGTTTTTTTCCCATCATACAGCCAGCCAGTGGTTTCCATTCATTTCTATGATATGAACATCAATTAACATTCTTGAAACTTGAGTTTGAGTTATTAAACTACACTGAACATAAAATCTGCAGTAATTTTTGTCATAGTCACATAATCATTACATGGTTTTCACGGTGAAAAAAAGATTGTGTTTTCATAAGCTCTCAATTCACTACTTGGAGTTTGTCTTACCACCACTAGCAGCTTCTTCATGATTCCATCATTCAGTGATGAGTCTTTGACAGCTGCTTTCACCTCAATGCGGAATTGTCCTTCCTTCATGGGAATAAGGATGAAGGGCACAGCTCGTGTAGTTTGAGGCCCAACTTTGACCTCCTGACGATACTTGCCACGCTTAGACGCTGCACTGCACACACTCTCCTCCTCAATCAAATCCACACGCACCTAGAAAAGGGGTCAGTGATGGAATGGAAGAATGAGAGAAAAAGATTGATATATGTGTAATTGATTGCAGACAAAGGCTCCTTTATAAAGTGGATCAGATTCAACATACATTTAAATTGCACAAAACAGCAAAGAGCATTCTGATGCTCTTTAATATTTAAACTACACAAAGTCTGACAAATTGAAATCATTCTGTTAATAGCATCTTGGAGAAAACCAAAGCAGAGAAACCCAGACTTACAGTAGCAGGATCAAGCCTGTAGTTATGCAGGATTGCCTTAACTTCCAGCTGCTCTCCACGCACAGCTGAGTATGGCATCCTGAGATCAATGAAGAAATCCTTCCTGACAATTACTTCCAATGAATCAGCCACACAGATACCTTCAAGGAGAGAGGAGAAACAAATAAGGGACAAAACAGAGGAGAGAAAAAGAGGGAAAGAGGGTAGGTGAGGTGAGAAGTCAAAGGAAATGAGGTTAAAGGATAACAGAGGAATTGTGACTTAAAGCTTAGAGACATCCATGTAGGAGCTTGTTCACAAGGATGTCTAGGAGGGGTTAAAGTGCAATCAAAACATTTAAATTTGTTGATGTGTTACTGTTCATTCAAAGGCCGCTTCAGTTCTAACTGCGGAAAAGTAACATAATTTATTCACATGTTGGTAGAGATCATCATTGATCACTGAGCCAGGTTCACCCACAGTGGGATGTGGTCGAAGCCTTTCAGAAGAATAACAAAACATCTTCAGTCTAAAAATTTAATTCCAGTCATTGCACTTTAACCTGCTAGACATCTTACTCCCTGGGTTACTGAGATGAACCTTCCCAGATCTTTCATGAAGAAAGCTCAACTGTTAGCCACAATTATCCTCAAATAATGTGTAACGAGAACTTGATTCATGTAAAGAAACGGAATCCTCACCATGAGCAGACAAACTAATGCCAGTGAATTCCCAGGTTGTGATTGAGTCTTGCAGTGGGACATTTTTCACAAATGATGTGGTGTCACTGAAACAAAGAGAAGTGTTGTCACATCGAGATTTAAAAACTTCAAGGTGGCATGAACGTGTTTTGAGTGGATATTTTTGTCTTACCACTTTGGTGTATGTTGAGGGCAAGAAGGCAGTTTGATGTCTGACCACAGCCAGCTTTCAGGGAACTGGGTACGAGAAACAATCTCATTGCTGTCCATATAGCTGTTGTCATCCTCCTCACCTGAGGAAGATTTTTAAAAGTTACCAGGAGACCAGGAGTTCATTTCTTCTATCCACCTACTATAAGTTTGATCACAAGCAAACTTCCCATATCCCATTTCTTACTACGAGCCAGTAGGAGATTGTCAAGCTTCATGTCAGATCGCTGGCCGGCGAGCTGCCTGCAGCAGAACAGGAAGGCCTCAACACAGTCTGCACCATCTTCGATGTACTCGCTGCGACGCTCACAGGTGTATGATAGAGGAGTGTCCCTCATGCCATCTCTACAACACTCTTGTTGCAATGTGTTATTGTAGTGACTCGCTGGGAAGAGAGAGGTGAGAAGATATGATATGCAAAACATGAAGATGGGTGATATATAAATAAAATCTTTTATTCAGAAGTTTACTGAAGTAAAAGAAAACAAATGTTTGTAGTGAAATGTACTCAAGTATTAAAAGAAAAAAATATATAGTGGGAAAAATGGTTCCTATCAAATGCATTAATATGCATCAGGTATTCATTAATGCATCAATAATGGAAATACCCAAAACTGCAGATACAAGGTTTTTTTCATCCACAAGTGTGAACAACCTTGTATCTCCAAATAATGAATAATGAATAATGAATAATTGAAATTCTGCAATATAATAATAAAAATTCCCCGTTTTTCCCCCACAAACAATGGAAATATAAGGTCTTTCTCTCTTTTGGATGAAAATCCTTGTATGTCTAATTTGAAGAATTTTCATGCAATCATTATACTACGGTCAGTTCTCGACTTGTTTTTACTTTTAAAATAATGTTTGTAATGCACTGTGCCTTTGAGCCCAAACAAAGTTGAATATGCAGTTTTTACCCAGCAACAGCAATATTTTATGAGTTTATCATCCATCCATCATTCATCATCATCATCATCCATCATCCATCCATCCATCCACCATCCATCCATCCATCCATCCATCCTCTATACCTCCTTATCCAGCAGGTGATGGAATCTTTTAAAATAGTGTCACATATGTGATAAAATTCTGTGATAAAATTCTAAAAGATTCCATCACGTGCTGGTGATTTTAAGTTGCAAAGTAACTTATAACAACATCCATCAGATAAATGTAATAGAGTCAAAAGTACAACATATCCCCCTGAAACTGAGCAAAGAAGAAGTAGCACAAAATGAAAAGACTCAAGTACAGTGCAAGTACCCCAAAATTACATGCGAGGAGAGTACTTGAGTAAATGTGCACATTCACTCTCCACTCAGAAGCTGACTGCTTACATGTATACATGCATCCATACATCCATACATTGATTCATACATACAAACATACAAACATTGTGGAGGCTAACCTGTGATGCAGAATTTCACTGAATGTGTGCTTATTGAGAAGTTTGAGCTGAGACTCTTACCTAGGGTAGTTCTGACTTCCATTATGCTTGAAGCTCGCCTCCTCCTGCTTCTGGGAGCCTGACATTTCAGCTCTGAAAAAGCAACACAGAACATGTCATAACCCAGGCAGGCTGGATGTGGACTTGAGTTCTGCTATCATCACTGATGTTATTTAAACTGAGGTTGTCAATATTAGTGTGAGGTAGTTTGGGTTGTTGCACTATTAGAGACCAAAAAAAAATGATATTAGAGGGTGAAATCGTGTCACCTTGTCTGTAAGGAGTCCCAGATTCTGTGTTTGTCTGAAACACTAGTCCAGCATCAAAGAACACACCCATGCTGTTCCTCCCTCCACCTGGTGTGCAACCTGTGTCATACTTCTCCACTGTGTCCCACACCTGAGTGGACACACAAGCAATGATTAGGATTATGTAAGCAAACCCAAACACAATAGTCCTATTCTGAAGGATGATTGACAACATGCCTTTTTCTGGCTGAGGCGGTGCTTGTTGTTTAGGACATAGACACCTTTGTCAACTGCCACCAATCCAACAATGGCTCCAGGGTCTCCTGTGACTTTCAAACCAAACATCTTGCGAGGCTCATAGGAATTAGCAAATCTGTTGCTTTCCAGCTTCAGCTAAAGGAGGAGGGAAAGGCAGTGGCAGCAAAACAAGAGGGTAGTATTTGAGAAATGTTATTAGAGGGGAAAAAAATTGTGTGTAGAAATATAATAATAATATATAATAATAGTAAAAACATTCATTAAGTTCCCCTGACTCTTTGTTTGTTGCTTGAACTGTTTGAACTGTAACTTCATCAGATTGTGTGTGGGTGTCTTGTTCACATATTTAATTAGTTTAACTGTGCTGTGTGTCTCACCGATCCCATGCAGGAGTCCTTGACATCCACCCAAACAGAGTCTGATACCACATCTTGGGCATTTACATGATAGTAGGCAATGATACGGAAAGATGGTAGCATGGCCTTGGTAATGGGAATCATCAGGGAAATCAATACTTGGCCTTGGGTCTTGTACCGGCCATTGTCTACCAGTTGACCTCTGCTCAGGATCTGAGGACACAGATTCACATATCAGAAGTTATTTATTCAACATGTGTCCACATAGGTGCAACCAAATACAAAATTATTATTCATTCATTTTACAGAAATGATGATAATGTCTGATTATGTGCAAGCAGAAAATGTAGGTTGCAATATAACCCTTTTATGTCATAATCTCTTCACAGTGCTTTCTTCTTCATTGTGTCTTTTTCCCACCCTGTTCCAAGGCATGATCAAAACATATGGATTTGCTCACAATTGTTCTGGTTACTCCAACATGTTCTACTTTCTTTCTTTGCATCACATGCCAAATAATCAGTTTTAGTCATGTTCATATTATATATATTATGTATATTGTATGTATATTGTACTTTTTATTTATTTTTGCTCTGCTTGAAAGTACAACAAAAGTCAGTCAATTGTGTGCCATATATGAGATTCACTGCATCCTTCAAAGGAATCATTGAATTCAGGATGTTTTGAAGCTCACTTGAGAGCATTCGCGCTCATTCAGGTGGTGCTAGCTTTTTAGGCATTTGGTTTCTTTCATGTTAATTGGCATCTTTAAGGCTGTAATGACTAGCAGAGTGTTGTAAATCTAGAAAACCATTGAAATACTGATAGAGAGATGGTTATTATTTTGAAATTAACAGATGTAACTCCCCTCACCCCCCCCCACACACACACCACCACCACCACCACCACCTCCACATACACACATACAAACATCACTCACCAAGTATGTGATGTCATGATTTAGATTTGCCTGTCTGCTGACATGGAGGTTGATTTTCAGGTTGTCATTTAACTTCAGCTCAGCAGTATCCACCCCTGCAAAAATGACATCCCACATTTAGGTTAAAGAGATCTTGTGCCATCACTAAATAATAACAATAACATCAGAGGATAATGATCATTATCCTCTGATGTTGAGGAAGTTCCTTACCTATGTGGATGTAATTGTTGTCTTTGGTGACATATGGCTGAGCTGTCATGACGGCCTCTGCTTGCCTTCCACGTGAAATATCTGGATCGTTGGTCTTTGCCTGCAACCACATATGTATTCATACACAGTTATGATTAGTGATGTACATGTTCATGTACTCTCAAAGCAAGTTTCAATCTCATACCCTATCCTATCCTATCTTATCCTATCCTATCCTATCCTATCCTATCCTATCCTATCCTATCCTATCCTATCCTACAGTATCTCCTATATCCTATATCCTATACTATCCAATCCAATCCAATTCAATTCAGTCCAGTCCAGTCCAATTCCTTCCTATCCTATTTTATCACAAACTCATTGTCCTGTAAAGGAAAACTGATTTGCAGACAGAAGAAAATCATTAAAAAAAACAAAAAAGGCATACACCAGAAATGATCAATGTCGATTGACAAGAAGTAAAATAAATCTGCTCATCAATTCTAATAAACATTATTTCATGTTTCAAATTAATAGTCTAGTTGTGTTAGATATATGAGTCCCTATTTTTTCCTCTTAATGTTAATGTATCCTGTCTTCAGAAAGTTAACCTGTGCCTGATTTCCATCAGCTCCTCCCTTCTGTTTTTTGATGTTTAGGCTTTTATTTACCAGAACAGTACAGTTATGTAAAAGGTTTAATTCAAACAGCTTCGTAGACTTACAGTGATCCTGAGATTGTTGTTCCCTGATGCTGTATTGATGGTAAGCTTAGCCATGCCATTAGCTGCAGTGAAGCCCTGCACATTGCCTGGTTCGATCACCACGGGAACGCCATTTGCCGGACTTTCATCAGGATTCAAAACTTCAACCTACCGTCAGGACACAAATAACATTAAGACGTTCAGAAAACACCCAGCTATCTCATTAAAATATATTTAATAAGGGAAGTTTTCTAATGTGTGTGTGGAAGTATATATATATATATTTTTTAATCTGCAAGCAGAAGTTTTTATGACCTTTATGGTGTTTTTTTTTTTATAAGTGTTTACTTTTTCTTACATTCTGACATATTTTCAACATCTGAGAACAGTGACAGTGAAAAATTGTTGTGGGCATGAAAATAAAGAATATATCATAGTTTTTTTTTTCTTAAAAGTGATCCAAATGTAAACAAGCAGGTCTTTTAATGAAAGGATTAACACAAGAAAAAATGTAGTACAATTACAATATTATTTACATTTAGAAAACAATTAAGTAGATTTCTACATATTTGCATATTTATTCATTTCACATTACAAGAAAAACATGTGAAAAGCTCATTATTTATCATCATTTATATAATACTGCTTGGTTGATTTCAGGTGGTAGAAATTTTTTATTTATTTTTTATTTTTTTATGATGGATGTTTTAAAATTAGGAATTTAACTGGCTGCTGTAGTTTTAAGTAAATATAAATGTAAATGTAATTTACCACAACATTAAAGGACATTCCAGGTTTGAAATACTTGGGTGTTTTCTTGAAGTGTATAGTGTAAGGTGATGTGACAATTTGGATCCCTCTCAGCTCTGCCTCCACCATTTCACTGCCTGTCAGAACACACACACACACACACACACACACACACACACACACACACACACACACACACATATCAATGACAAAAGCAAATGCACATCGTAGAGAAAACCACATGAACTTAACACAAATATACTGTGTACATCCACACACAAAACACTCGTCTTACCACTTTCTGTCAGCACACTGACAGCTACATATATGGAACTCCCCACCAGTGTCTCAATTTGGAACGTCTGTGTGATGTGCTCTCTCTTCAGTGTGACAACTCCGTTACCTCTTTGGACCTAATGACATAATACAAATACTTTAAATAAACAGACACTGGGTACTTTACATTCAATCACTGTCCAATAACAAGTAGAAACAATCCTCAAAAACAATGCAGTCTAATATACCGTCAATATGATCTTAAGAATTTAATCAAAACTTCTCTGACACAATGTCAACAAAACTGCTCAATAAGTATCACAATAGGATGTTTTTTTTTTTTTTGNTTTTTTTTTTTTTTGGATGCATTGGATCATTTTTAATTAACTGGTAATATTAAGAAACTTAACAGAACATTTAACTGTAATAACTAGAGACAACTGAAAACAGCAAAATGTGAGACATATTCAGCTTTTTAATGTTTTGGTTTGCGCTTGGCTTTGCCTGCATTTACATGTATGCCTGTCAGAGCGAATGAGAGAAAAGACAGACACAGACACAAGCTGGACTGACCAATTAACAAGCCAATAGACAAAGAGAGAGCGAAAATGTGACTACGTGCTCTACCTGCACTCTCTGAAGAGAGCCAGGAAAGCTTTTCTTTTGATCCTGATTCACAACACCAAACACCACATAGGCCATCCCATCCACCGGCTCACCAAACAGATACCTAAAACAATAAAGCAAAGTGGAACGATAAAAACAAAAATCCATAACAGTCCCAAAAATAACTTTTCAGCTCCTTTTACTTCCTGCTCTATAACAGACTCCCTGTTCCTGTCCCAAAATTAAAACCCGTCACATACTCAGCTTTGATGTTGATGGTGAGGTCTGGGCTGTCCACGTAGAAGAAGGGGTTGTTCAGAACTGTCAGTTTAACTTCAAAACTGGGCAACACTGGAAAAGTGAATAAGTTTGTCCAACAGTTAGCAATCAAGTTAATAATTCAAGTAGAAGTTATTAATAACGTCCGAGTCTCTGATCTGACTCACCATATTCTTTGACCTCGAACTCTGCAGAGAAGCTCTGCTGTGGGTTGCTGGTGAATTTGGTCACGATTTTCCACAATCCAATGCTGAACATAGAAACACATAGAAACACAAGTGCACATGCGTTGCACGTATGCACGCATGCACATGCGCACACATGTGCTCGTGCGCACAACACACACACACACACACACATTTAAATAAATAAATAAAGTAAAAAAGCAAAGTAAAATATTTATTAAGACTAAAATTCTATAGTCAAACTAGCAGCTATATAGTAGAGTTCTGCAATGCGGCCTCTAGGAGTCCCAAAATATTTTGGCATTTTGGGCAGGATTTGGACCAGTTTGGACTTAGGTCTGCTTTGAGCTTAATTATTTAACTATTAAGTTATTATTAATTTTTGTGGTAGCACAGTTTAAAGGAGCTTATCGGTGGTAAATTGTTTTGTCAAAGTAATTTTATTTAACCAGAGCAACATGGAAGAAAATCTATGTCTCAAGCAGGAATATAGTCACAGGATAGTATGGCTTTTACTGAGAAATTAAAAATGACCGTCTCTTCTACATTCAGACATACTGTACACGTTAGCATGCAAAACATTGCATTTTAAGGTGTATAAATTATTATTATTATTATTATTATTATTATTATTATTATTATTATTATTATTATGACCTGAACACTTGATTTTCAAAGATTAGGGGATTTGGCAAAATAACAAGAAAACTAAATATAGTTTTATGTTTTGGAAAATGGTTGTCAGTATGCGGGCTGTATTTGTTAACTGGGTAAACATAAACATACTTGTGAATGAACATGTTTAGCTGTGAAAGAAGTTCTGCACAAAATAGGAAAAGCCATGTTGAGTCAATAGCCAGGATGGCAGGCAATTTTATCATGAGATGCGTCATATGTTACTAGTTGGCTGGTAGCTAGTGTTATTGCATACAGGCATTAGAGAAATGGCTGATTGTATGTGCTTTTTGTCTGACTTTTGTAACTTATTCTTTGTAGACATAATACAAGCCATAATTAAAATACTACATAAAAATAACCATGGGTTTCAGACCAGGTTCAAGTCTCATTGTTGGTGGTGATGTCCTGCTTGGTTCTGGTTAATTTTGAAAGATATTAACCTACTTAGGCTGAAGCCTGTGTAGACCTCTAAATATTAAACTGAGGTGACTTTTCTCAATATACAACCAAAAGGACGGGAACTAAAACAATAAACCACTTCACTGATTTGTTATTTTATGACAAAAAAAAAAAAAAAAAAANAAAAAAAAAAAAAAAAAAGAATGAAAAAAAATCAATATGGGTTTTGAAGCCACTATCATTCCAAACAGATCAACAAGATCGGTATTCTATTCTGCAGATTTGAGTGAAGAACTTCAGTCACCTGATTTCTCCCTGTATTGTTGGACTATGATGGTCCAGTAAAAAGCCTAGACATTGGTGCTTTAATTAGCTAACAATTTTTCTAAAACTGTACTGTAGCTTTCCCCAACAAATTAGGTCTAGAAATGCTAGGAGTCTAAAATAAAATAAAATAAAACTCACCTGACAATTTCACCAAGTTGGTAGTCTCCAGAGTGAATTCCTGATTTCAGAGACACGACATCAAGTGGGAAAATGACACCTTCAGGGGTCTAAAAATAAGCAACATTGAACAACCAGTCATCACCACTTTACCAGTTCATTTAGTAAATGTGTGATACATTTTAAAAATAAGTCCTATGCTTAAACAATTATCTTCTGTCTATTATCTGTGTGGCTGATTGTCTCCTTAACTGTTTATCTTCCTCTACAACTTGTCCAAACCTGAACCACTAGAGGGAGACATGCATGTTTTTGCACTGCACCACTGAGAGACAATAAACAGTCCTGTGAGCCGAAGACTAAATAAGTAAAATCTAAATTTTGGAAGCATGTATGAAAAGAAGGTAAAGTAGGTAAATCATCTGCTATTGAGCAGTTGTTATCACTTCCAAAAGGCTTTCTTCTCCCAGTGACACTACTCTTCCTCTGTCACACTCTGTTCCATTGCTTCCACCCTATTCAAATCTATTTGCTCTCTCTAAAAAAAAAAAAAAAANTAAAAAAAAAAAAAAAATCATATGTGTGCAATTATGTGTTTATTACTGATACATTACCACAATCTCAATGGCAATAGAAGCTTCAGTGTTGGTCTCTGGGTCCCTGTCCACGGGCTCCATGTGAGGTGTCAATGCAAACATTCTGTAATGGACTGAGAGAGAGAGAGAGAGAGAGAGAGAGAGAGAGAGAGAGAGGTTATTTTCATTTCATTTGAAAACTATTGAGATTGAAAAATGAGAATTCCTTCAGACAAAGATATTGGTTCTCTCCTTCATGATTAGGCTTGGTGTTTATGTTACTCTTGACTACATAGACATCCAGCAGACTCAACAACATTAGCATTGCATTGTTGTGTCACTTTTCTGTCCACCTGAAGAATGTCTGTCCAAGGATCAATTTACACCTTGCATCAAAATGCAGTCTGTATCCAGATACATTATTCAGATAAGGAAAAACATTCAAGGTGTGACTATATACTGAGATCCAGATCTCAATCACAACTACCCAAGTGTTAATGCAGTCTGTCCAGCTTCATTTGGCCACAATTGTGAGATAAAATCTGCTCCGCCTTGTCTTCCTGCTTACACACATTCAGGCTAATTTCAGTAAACCTGCTCAGATCCGCTCACAATGCAGAGAGAATTCAGATAATGACAATGCTTTTTAATGCAAGCTGTCAATGCAAATCCTGATGTCATGTGACACCATCCTGATGTCAGATGTCATTTGGGACAATAAATGACATAAAAGAGAGTGTGTAAAATATGTTTAAAGTATCATTTTAAAAATATTAGATAAAAATAATATAAAGCCAGAAATAATGTAAGACAGGTAGGTGATGATGTTTGGACTCACCTTTGCTATTGGGTGTGTAGAGAGTTTTGTCGGTCTGGATGAAGATGTAGCCAGACTGGAAAGAGACTAAGACCACCTTCTCTAGGACTCGATCAGGGAAATGAGCTTGCAAGGACACATACTGTTTCATGTTGGGATCTTTACTGAAGCCTGCAGCAGGGATCTGAAACCAGCATGGAGGACACAAGGATGGTTGAGTTCATTTGTATTTATTGATGCAAATATATTTTTAGAAATTCACTATTTCTATTTATTACCAGAATTTCCCCAAGACCCTGTAAGTTTCTGTCACTGGTAAGGGTCACAACTGTTGATGCCAGCCTTATGGTTTTGGTGGGGTGGTTCATCACGATGATTTCAACCCTAATGTTATTGTTGGTGCAATCTTGACATTCCACAAAAATTTTTTCTGTTGTTCCTACCCGCAACAAGTTGGGGGCAGACATCACCTGTCTGAAGAGCAGAGAGAGGGAGAGTGGTAACTCTACTTAGGATGCAGTGATAATCATAATTTTAATTTTATAATCATTTTTATAAACTGTAGGCTCTGTAAATCACTATTTTCTAACAATTGTTCAGTGTCACTATCAAAGTAAGCTTTTACAAGTGAGTATTAAAGGACCATACCAGTGATCATTTATGTTTGAGCCCATATACAACTTGCAAATATAGTAAATTACTGAAAACCAATTTCCAAATGAATTTCCAATGAAAGAGGATTTCATTTTCCCGTTATTTTTTCAAATCCCCTAATTTTTCAAAATCAAATATTCAGGTGATACAGGCACCTTAAAATTCAATGTTTTGCCTGCTAACACTTATGCACAATTGTACAATTTTAATTTCTCGGTAAAAGCCGTCTCTCCTGGGACTATATTCCCTGGAGGAGACATACATTGTCTTCCATGCAGCTCTGTGTTGGATTGGTTAAATAAAGTTACTTCAACAAGAAAACCTAGTTTTCGATGTGATGGAGTGCATATCTCAAGCATGCTTCAAGTCTCTAGAAGTTGATTTTAATAGTGTATTGGATTGAACTAAAAGCAATGGCAGTCTGGGAAGGTAGGGAAAAAAATTCTAAAATGTACAGCTAAAGTAGCATATTTTGGGAAATGGTTAAACGTGTATATGGACTGTGTGTATTGGGTACAAGCATGCACAGTCACCGGTGTGGTCCTTTAATGTTAATAATGTATTTCAAAATCAAAGTGTAAGGTCATGGGGGCTATGAGGGCCAATGCTGCAACATGGACCTTACACACAATGAGTAAGCTATTGATTATCCTGAACAAGATCCAGCAGTGGTTCAATAAAACATTTCATCATTGTTCTTGATTCTGTTTGCTGTGTGATGTAACGCTTCATGAGCAAACTCAGAACAACATTTGGGCCAACTGGCAACGAAAGATGCCGTTGCCTTGGGTTATGTACCGCAAACTGGACTGCACCTCCTATTCCTCTTCATTATTTGACAGTCAGGTGCAACAGAACAAAATTACATAAAGTTCTTAAATAAAAGCTGATTGTATACATTCAAACTGTATATACAATCAACTACTAACTTGTTTCAAATAAAAGCCAAGAGAATTGTGGAGAAGTTATATCTTGTGTTGATTTAACATCCGTATCCATCAGTACACTTAAGCACATCAAAGTCACACTATGCTCACCCATCTGCTGCTCTGAGTTTTTGTCATGAATCAGTTACTCACTGAGTCATTGTGATCAGTTTTACATTGGTATATTTTGTAAACTGCTGTTAATAAAATTTATCACTTCCTACAAATATTTCAAGATAAAAGCCTTGCCATGAAATGGAAGGGATTTTCCTTTTTTTTTTTTTTTTTTTTTTGCCTGAATCATCTCAAAGGTTTTTAATGTGAAACAGATTGAGAAAGCGCTGACTTTGTATTAACAGCAAACAGCATCAACAGCAAACAGACACAAAAATGAGGAGAATCAGAAGAAGGGAGGCTTATGAATATGGATTTACAGAGGAAATAAAAAATAAAGGCATGTTTTGAATGACAACCTGTTTCAAATACAGCCTGATTCTTTATTCAGCTGAGGTAAATAACTGCAACACCCACTTTTTGAGAATTTATATTAAACTAACACTCTCAGTCTTCCCAATCTGATAATCCTGCTCTCTAAACTGATTATAAATATAGATCTCAACAGTTGTTTTTTTTTTTCCTGAAATTTTTAGCAATATCAACAAAAATCACCAGGTAGATCTGAGATTTCAGGGAGTTTTTTTCCTCTTAACTTTAATTCACCTCTGAACAGAAGCTAAAGCTCAGGATGGGGATGAGAAGGTAAGGTTGGTCTACTTACAATGGAATTCCATCAGCCAGACAGGTGTGGGAGGAAAAGGCCAGAGAGGCCAGTAGCCACAGCAGGGTCCTACCTGATCCCATATCTGCAGTCAGTGGAGTCTGTGGCTTTCCAGTGCGCTTCTTTTATCCAATGCCTCCCCTCATTCCCTTCATCCTGACCGCCTGCACCTCCCCTCAACATTACTCTGTACATGTACACAGGCGTGTAAACACAAACATAATAACACATCACTTCCCAGCAGCAGTTGAGAAACTTCTACTTCTGGTAAATGTTATCTCCACTCTGCAGAAAAAGATAAACATTAGAAAATCAATGAGATATGACTCCACACTTGATTAACTCATCTTTGGGTTTTTAAGAATGCACAATGATATACAGCTTAATGTGTTTTAATGCTGTATATTGATTGTAACAAAAGCTTACTTCCACAAACATATGTATAGATCAGAACCAGGTTGTCAAACTTTTTTAACTTTCAGAACTCAGGATTAGGACCCAGAAGCAGAATTTAGATTCAAAATCCAAGTGGCTAGGTAAGAATCAGAAACCAAGCTACAGGAGGCAGGCAGACTGATAGCAAACAGTTCCAACAGGGTGCGAGCCCAATAATCAGGAAATCTGTGACATGGACAGAGTGGCAGGCAGCATAATTACAATGTGAGAACACGTGAGCAGAGCTTCAATGAGTAAAAACTGGAAGGTATATATACCAGGGGTCTGATGAGAGAAATGGGATACAGGTGTGTAGGAGTCAGGTACAGGTAGGAGCGGGAAAACTCGATGGTGACAGCTGGTGGTCTGGTGTAGAACGACCTGGTCTGAAATGACAATGGAGGCCATGACGGATTATGATAAGAGCTGAATGTGTGGAGAATAATGTGGATGTAATCGTGACATGAACAAAGTATCACCTCAGAGCAAACCAAACATCAAATATTATGCAGATGAATAGAGAGGTTCTCCTAACAATTTAAACATAGGGTGTTTATTTTGATGGGGATCATCACTGGAGAAGATCATTGGGCTTGGTGCTGTTGTAGGTCTTTTGGCATGCTGGGTACCATGTTCACAATGGGGACTGATGCTCTGGTGATGTGACTGGATGTCCTGGGCTCACTTCTCAGATTCACACAACATTAATCACTAAACCGCTCATCACTGTCATTTCTTGTTTATATCTGTTTGTCTTTGTTTATGTGCTTCACTCATGGTGATCTTCCACTTTTTGCAGGCAGTAATTCCTAGTTATAGATAAAACACAGTGATGTTGTTCTACAAAGAGGGGTGGTGGTGGTTCACATGTGCCAGTTATGGCTCGCACTAGAATTATAGACAGGTATTAAAAAAAAAAAAGATCTAAGTACCACCTCACCAACAGTCCACTAACTCTAAGACAAAAACCACAGAAAACTTCCTTTGTGCTGAAACTGAGTACAATATTTTACAGATAGAGCACAAAAAGTGACTTAACCCCACCTAGCTGGGCTATTTTCAACAAAAACATTAACATTTTAATTCTTTATTAAATAAAAATTAAACTTTAAAAACAAAACAAAAAATCTTTTTGATAAACTTTTGTTTGTAAATAATGTACAGCAATTACAGAATTTCCATAGATTTCAGTTGTTTCGATTCTCTTCTCAAATTTCAAGAGTTATCTAGAGTACCGCCAAGGGGCATGTCAAGTAGCTCTGGTATTATATCATTAATATGGTGAATACGTATGTATAAAGCATACCCATATATGAAGCAAGGATAGTAGTAACATCATAAATGGCCTTAGAGGCTAACAACAACAGTTCCAAACTAAAGCCAAGCTCTCTATGAAGGCAAAGATATCTACCTTAAAAAAAAGCATACAAGGAAAGAATGAAAAAAGGAAATTCAATTTAAAGAGCAATGTCAGGTGTACAACATAATGTGCAGAATGTGCAGGAAGCAGCCAATTACAAAAAGAGACAAATCTGTAACAGCCGTAGAATATACAGCAATGGAAACCTGATCTAGAAATAGGATTCTAAAAAATCTTTGAATAAATAAATAGACTGTAACTGAGTAGCTTATTGTGTACTTTTCAAGTGTTATTTAACTTAACGGTTAACAGGGGGAGTTATTTAATTTTTACTGACAAATGTAGGCTTTGGCTGCATGCAAAGTGAACCATCAATAGAGAAGAACGGACAATTAATCTGACTTTATTGTTTATTGTTGCCTTTTATTGTGCAATCCCAAATTTTCCAAATAAAGAAAGAACTTTGAGCTTTAAATCTCATCCACCTGCACAGGGAAAAACAGTAGAAAACAGTAGAAAAACAGTAGAACTGCAAAGTAATACTATAGTATTTTAGTGCTGCATATTCAGTATTACTGATTCACTGTCATTAAAACATATGCTGAAAAAGAAAGTCATCTGATGTAATATCTAATTTTATTGAAACAGTTTTTACTGTCACACTGTTTTTTTCCTTTTGGACAACTGAATTCCCAACATAATAAGGCCTGATCCTGGTTGGATCAGTTATAAAGTGTCTTTGTTCAACTCCAACAGCACTATTTGGACATGATCAAAGTTTGTTTAGTTAGTAATATACTAAAAGTAGGCCACGCCAAAAAGCAGCTAACAAACAGAGACTTTTAAAGTCACACAAGGCCTTTCCTCTCTAATGATTAAACCTAAAGCAGCAGGACCTCATGGTTTCAGACTGATGAGCTGTTTGTCCAGGCAGAAACAAACAATCCAATCCAAACACTGAGGATGTTCAACAAAGCGTAAACATTTTAAAACTTACCCTGCAATTAACATATTAACCTTTAAATGTGTGTGTGTGTGTGTGTGTGTGTGTGCGTGTGTGTATGTGTGTGTGTGTGTGTGAGAGACAGAGAGAGAGAGAGAGAGAGAGAGAGAGAGATTGGCTCAGGTGTGCCACGTGACCCAGCTCATTTACATATCTCAAGGCAGGTGAGAATGGGAGAACTTCCTTCTCCTATGCCGCCGGATCGCATCAACCCCTGAATGGATTTATGAGTTTTGTTGGCTTTTCGGATCATCGCGCTTCGTACCAGGAGTTCTCTCACATTTATCTCAGCGCATTAGAGCAGGACAGGTAATGATCTGTAGGTAAGTCTCATTGAAATGATGATCGAATTAACTCCTGAAATTAATACCTGCCAGTCCATCTACAATACCGCCTGTTTCTTTACAGGTTCTGTAAGAGTGATCCTGAAGCACTACTTTAAATCCTCTAAGCCTGTTTTGCCATTTCATAGCAGCAGGCTCACCTGTGTGTGTGAATCCACTGGTCAAACAGGATCAGTAACATTCCAGCATGTGTGTGTGTGCTGTAAATCTGGTGGGTGTGTCTCTGCTGTTGGAATTGTTTTTTTTTTTCCTTTTCCTTTCTTTTCTTTTTTTCGGGATAATTTCAATACACAGGCTTTTGTTTTTTTTTTTTGTTTTTTCCACCCTGAAGAATTCTGTTTTTCCCTCTAACATCTCTAATAATGGGAGATTTAGTGGTGAGTGCTGTCATCTTTTCTTACTTCAACCAGGATTTCGGTCAATATATCGCCTGTTACAAAATAGTTCTTTTCACACTAGCCGTTTTTTGGGGGGGGTTGCAATTGAGTGTGATAAGTCATTATTCTGTCGGTTGTTGTTGTGATGAAAGTGGTCAAATTAATAATTTTGTCAGAACAACGGTTAAAAAATTGATTCAGTTTACTATTTTGCAATGATATGAAACAAGACATTCTGCAAATTGTGTCTTTGGAGAAATTGGAATTAGCAAATATTTAACTTTTTTTAAAAATTGTTTTTAAAGTATATTAAACTTGATAAATGACAGTTATTGCATGATAAAATTGTTGGAGATTAATTCTTCCATTTATCTCTTATTTCACTCAACTTAGTTTGGTAATCTTATCATGTAGCCAAAACGTCTACAAATACTTGTGAAATCACGTGACTTTACGGCTATACTTCTTGAATAATGGTGTGAATTTTTAAGAAACTATGTGTAGTTTGATATAGTATGCTTACATTTTGTATTGATATGCATATTGATTATATAATATTCTGTAAATTAATATTGCTTCTGACATAGACTTATTGGCACATATTAAATCAGTAGCCAGAAAAATAGAAACTCCAACACAGTGCAGTACAATCACAGCAATAACTAACACCTTAGTGAAAGCAAAGTTCTCAGAGAAGAGTTGATTGAACTTCCTGTTAATTTTCTGGCCTTGTTGTATTGGAGTTGTTTCTACTATTTTCTTCATCCTATTCACATCCATAATGGGAGTGTTGGACAGCACATCCAGCCAGAATGCTGCAATTCTTGTCTTGACTCAATCAGGAAAACCTGACATAATATCAAAGAGCTAAAATCACTGCAAAAATACAACCCAGTGTAACAACCCTGCAATAAATCTTACATTTGTCTGGCAAATTCAAATTTTAGACTGTGTGTTAATTCAACTCCTGGGTCATTTTGGGAGGTGGGGTTTGCTGTAAGGTCAAATTGGATTGCGTTATTCTGAAAGGTTACTGCATCTACCTCCATGGTGCACTGCATTTACAGGTTTTGTATTTTTCTGGTATTTCAATGCATATACAGTATCTGAACTGCATTGTTTTTTTCTTTCTTTAATGCGCTATATGAACAAAATTTTATTTAAATGATAAACTGACCTCTTCTAGTCTGTTGACTCACCTGATTTATCTTTGTTTCCCTCTTATGTAGATAATCTCCAACAATAAAGGATTGTGAGGGTGCAACCTATTTGACCAACCTGTGATCTGTTTGTTTTTCAGATTCTCCACGTGTTTTTGTATCGAACTGGAGCTCTGTTGGTCCAGATGTAAGAGCCCACTACTCAAAGACATCAACAATACTAGCTATACCTCAGGGAGGTGAGCTTAGACTTTACATTGTCATATGATTTCATCCATGTTTTAATGTTAAAGAATAAGGCTGGCATTATTTTACTAGTTTATGATTTATGATGAACATCAAATTCCACAAATAGACAAAACCCAACAATGAATTTATCCTATGAACAAGTATAGTCTGTGAAGCAGATTATTACTAAATGCCTCTGTGCCATCAAACTCCCTTGTTGTCAAAAACACACCAAATCAGACATCACCAAATCTGAACCTTTATTTGTACTGTTACTAGCATATACAGACCTGTCTGAAAGTCCGAAGAAGTGGCCCTTGGCTTGCCATGCTTGATATAATTTGGCACTTTGGCCCTTGGGGAAAAGTAGTTGGGGAACCCAGTCTAAACTGTATTGATGGATCTTTTAATACAGGAACTTACACTAAACAGCACATAAATCCATCCATTTTCTAAACACGTTTGTCCTGTTGAGGGTCACGGGGGGGGGGGGGGGNGGAGCCTATCCCAGCGGTCATAGGGTGAGAGGCGGGTACACCCTGGACAGATTGCCAGTCTATCGCAGGGCTGACACATAGGGTCAGACAAACACATTCATGCTCTCATTCACACCTATGGGCAATTTAGAGTTCCCAATTCACCTGACATGAATGTCTTTGGAGGTGGGAGGAAGCCGGAGTACCCGGAGGGAACCCACACGGACACGGGGAGAACATGCAAACGCCACATAGAAAGGCCCTGCCCAGGAATCACATAAATCAAAGTTATTAATAAAATTAATAAATTAGATTACAATACATTCATTTACAAACAGCTGAAAGGCTGATTTTTTTTTTTTTTCATCATGCATGCTAATTTAGCTTAAACACATGATCAGAATTTAAGAACTGGTGATATCATGACCTGTGTGTTTCTCAGAATCTGTTGCCATGGGGACAGAGATGTTAATCCCACCTAGCATGTCAGCGTGTGTCTCCGCCGTGCTGTCCCTGTTCAGCCTGGCTCTGGTCCTGCTGCTGTGTGTAATCAGGAAGAAAAGAAGGTTGGAGGGAACATATCGGCCCAGTGCAGAAGAGAGAAAACAGACAGGAGCAGGAACGGAGAAACCTGGCCTGCCTCTGCCACTGCCCAAGGAAGAACGCCTTATATGACACCAAGAACGATCCCAGTGTAAATCTGTGATTAATACCTCCTATTTTTGATGTTATATCACTGTTTTTCCTCCAGGATGTTCTGTGCACCTGTTTTGCACCTTATGAGTCTGACATGCTAAAAAAAGCTGTGTCAGCTGTGTCACTGTCTGAAAAGAGGAAATACTGGTACCTTCAAATCTATCAAAGCTTTACAAACAGTCCCAAATAAGTTGCACACCTTTAGGTCAACATTTGAAATGTTCACTTGCTTTCATTCTGTTATATAAGGAAAAACAGCTGAAGTATATTTTGTATTTGTACAGAGGTAGTGAGCTGCTTTTTTCCTGTGTATTTATATATAAAGCATATTATGATGTTTCCACTTATGAAGAATTTTGATTAAAAATACTGAAGTTGACTGCGCACTTTGACGATGTTAAACTCTGAAAAGTCTGATTTCATAATAAAAGCTTTAATCTGTGTATTTTGTAGGATGTTTTGTTGAATAATCTTGAAATCTGCATCTCTCTCTCTCTCTCTCTCTCTCTCTCTCTCTCTCATTTTACTGTATGACATATCAGAAATTTAATATGTAATGGTAATGGCTTTAGACTTCTTGAAACTTTGGTCTGTCTGTCACTCATACACACACACCCAGAGCCCTTCATGGAATTTATTTATTTCTACATTATTATAGATCAACCACGTTCAGTTGTTGCTACAGCTGAAAGTAATTCAGCAGTCTCTGCATATCCCGAAAAAATATTAAAATATCCAGAACTATCCAGAAATATCCAGAATTATCTTAGCCAAGGCTGAACAAGTCTAGACCAAAATTTGTCTTGTTCTAATATGTTTTCTTTTTTTTTCCCCAGTGCTGGCACAGGGATTCAAACCCAGGGCCATCTTGCTGAGAAGCAACAATGCTACCCCCACTATGTAATATATAATAGTAATATGACTTAATTGCTTTATTTGTCGTAAACAGGAGTTTTTAAAATGTATGTGGCTCTGGAACAAATTGCACCTTTTGTCTATCATGGGATAAATATGCCTGATTTTTTTCATTAAGATTGGTATGGAAACATACAATTTCCCAGTGTTAAGGAATCATTAAAAAAAATTCCTGAATCTGGATCTGCACCAAATTTCAGTGGATTCTTCCCTTGCCCCACTCTTCCACTCTCCCACAGACATTTTTGAGTAATCCTGTTTCGGCTGAAGTAAAAAAAAAAAATAAAAAAAAAATATATATATATATATATATTAACAAAATTCTTTTTAAATATTTGTGAAATATTTGGAATCTACCAGTCAGTCTGTGCCACATTAATTAAGCCTCAAATCTTTTCTTAAGTTCAGACACTTTGATGGGAGGTGGATCTTCCTCTTCGGTTGCCTCTGAGTGGACGTTCACACATGTCGGAGGATTTGAGTCATTTGGTGGGTTAGTCTGTGAATTTTCTCTGATGCGGAAAATGCTGCAGGGTCTTCCAGGTTCACCTGAGCTCTTGGTCCAGGACTTCATCTGGAAGCTTTGGCTAGAGGCCTGGGACTGGAACCTTGCTACAGCAGACAGCACTTTAGGAGGAGTACAGGAAGTCTGTCCGATCTCTTGCATCTCTTTTCCTACTGTTTCTTCGTCTCTTCTTTCCTGATCCACAGAAGCTGTATATTCAGGGTCAGCAATGATGTTTGGAGGACCAGGAGAAGCTGTGGTTTTCAGTTCAGATGTGTCATCCTGTCCGTGCTCCTCCACCTCGTTAACAGCGTTGGTATATTTGTTTCTGTTTAAAGACCATGCCATGTCTTTCTCTTTCTCCTGGCTCTCCTTTCCCTCATCTTTTCTCACAAGAGCGTTCTGCATTTCACATGTTGCTCTCTTCATCTCCTTTTCCTCATTCTGATTTCTCTCACCTTCCTTATTTTCTTCCAGCTCTTCATTCTCTTGCTTTTCAACCCTTTCAATCATGGCATCCTCTCCAAAGCTTACTTTCTTTTCATCATCAGCTTTCTTTTTCTCTTCCTCTAATTCTACTTCCTCATAGTTATTTCTGTCACTGAGTAATTCTTCTCCTTTGCTCTCATTTATTACTACTACTGCCACGTTTTCCTGTTTCTCTCTAAGCTCATTATGTCCCCTTTCCTGTTCCTCCGTTTTACACACCAACAGTAGACTTTCTGAACCCTCCTCCTCTGGTACGCTGACATCCAGGCACAGCCAATCAGGGTCCTCCACCAAGTCTGATACTTCCTCTGTGGTTTCCAGGTTCCAGCTGTGCAGGCTGCCGCTGCCACTAATGGATAGAGACAGACTCTCCTGGCTGGGGTNCCAGGTTCCAGCTGTGCAGGCTGCCGCTGCCACTAATGGATAGAGACAGACTCTCCTGGCTGGGGTTCGCTGGACCCCTAGAATACACCAACATCACTGATTTTAGACCAGAAATGACCTTTATAGGGTTGTAGGATAATTTCCACTGATCAATAATGTGAAAATACAGTATGTAAAACTGTTATGCTGGTAATATTGTCCCTGAATAGATGAATGCAACCTTGCAGTAATATAGACCAAAGCATAGGTGTTGATATTTTTGTGATACCAGAAAATTACATATTTTGCAGTACTGACTTACAGTTTGTTCCCCATAGACACATGATTAATCAACTAAAGTGACTTCATCTCTCTCACCTTTGTGATGTAATCATGACTGTCAGGTCCAAACAGATCCAGGCTGCGTGTGCCATAGAGCAGGCCACGGTCATAGAAGCTCCGGCTGCTGAGAGTGTCAAAGATCTCCCCAAGCAGATCCATCTCCTCTGAGTCACACAGCAACGACTCTTCCTGCTCTTCTTCCTCCTTTTGGAGCTCAGAGTCAGGCTTAGCCACCGGCCCAGACTCAGCCCTGGTGCAGAGACAACAGACTCAGCATCGCACAGAAGAAAATACATGTAGTATATAATATGTTTCTTGTTTTTCCAATTTCTGTCTTTTTTCTTACCCATCCCATGTATCTGTGACATCCATTATATTCTCCTCTTCGCTGGAAGCCCTGTAGTTGTGAACAGGCCGATGAGGACGAGACTGATATGAGGCCACACAGCATAAAAAGCAACACAAAATAGTCCCAAACAATGTGACAGATGTGGGGACAAATCACAATATAGAATTGTAAATGAAGCAATAAAGGATGCAGAACAGCACAGACAAGCAACATGAGACAGCAGAGGAGACAGATAAGGTTAAATGATGGCTGAATCTGATCCTAGTTTATAAGATACATAAAATGGGAAAAAAATTACAGTGTGCAAATACAAATGGGAAGTGTGAGTGTGGTTAGTACCAAGCAGAGTCAGGTCTCACCATTCCAAAGTGTGATGTGATTGGCAGACGTTTCTGTAGGCAGTCAGACTGAGCACGGCGATGTGATACTGAGCCAGCTCTCTGAAGGGTGTGTTCTTCATTGTGGTCCTGAAACACACACAAGAAAATAATATTGCAACCACAGCAGAAGTAATCTCAAGCTCCACAAATACCAGCGTAAACGTCCACTCACCTTGTGCATCAGCAGGTTTTTCAAACTAGTTTTGGTGAGTCCTTTGGCCTGCAGAAATCAAATCCATTATGAAAAAGGTCGCTTTTGTTATTCAGACAACATTCACAGGTAGAGTTCCAACTCAAAAATAATAATTAAAAAAAAAACCCTTGGCTTGTGCTTACCTTAATGTTTGCCTTGGACTTCATATTGAGGATCAGTGCTCCACCCCCTTTCTGTAAAAATACAAACACATCCACATTTTTCAGCAAGATACTAACAAGTGTCATAGTGTTTTATTGAAATCAAAGGAGTCTTACCTTCAGATTACCAACTAACTGTTGATAAGATTTGCTTCTTCCTACAAACAGAAATTAGATGAAGCGAAAGGAAATAGTAACAGAAAATGATAATAAGGAATTTTGAGATACACACAGATACACACCTGCTGTTGTTCCACACTGTAGGATCTCCTCCTCAAAGAGGTCATCTGGCTCCTTTCCTTCATTCAGAATCTCCAAGTGGCTATCAATAAACTAGAAACCAATATTTTTTGTCATTTAAAAAATAATAATAATTTGATCCTTTTTTGAATTAAGGATGACCTGTCTCTACTGGCATCACCCTGTCAGCACAGCAGATTTCCTTGAATACAACATCTTGGATTTTACAGTGTAAAACGTGTAAATAGCAGGTTGGGTGGAACAGGGACAGATGGAAAACAACCAGTGATCAGGACTAAGCAAATAATACATCTACAGTGTCTGTCCAGCAGAGGGCGACATGCTGCATGAGATGAAGAGCAGCGGTGTACCTGTTTGAAGAACTGTAAATGAACAGCACTTTGTAGGAACTGTCTCATAGTGTGAGACTTGTGATCTAGAAACAGCTCCTCGCTGAACCACATCTCTCCCTCCTGCAAAGAGACATAAACAGAAAAATGGTGAAATACAACCATGAGCTTAAAAAACAAAATCTGATTTTATGAGTGCAGAGCTGCAGCTCAAACGTGTGAAATATTTTAAATCTGTCAGTGATAAAACCTAAAATACATCATGAGGACTTTGTGAAGATTATTCATCTTTACATTTTCTTAATGCATATATAAGTACACAATATCAGAATATATCACTAGATCCAATTAGAATACAACACAACATACATAATTTGAAATATAATCAAATCAAAAAATGAACTGACTGTCACATGAACAATGCAACAATGCCAAAGTGTTTGTTCTGACCTTGTGGCCCTGCAGTGCATCCCTGTAGCCTCCAAATAGCAGAGCCTGAGCCCTGAGGAAGGCCCTGGAGACTCCACAGCCAGAAGACACCGCCTGACGCTTCAAGCACACCTTCAGCCCAGACATCTGCAGACACATTCATATTCATTTCTGCAACATTTGGCAGAAATCTTAAACACGATGCAGCCCAGATTTCATGGTGCATCAGGTCAAGAAAAGACAGACAATCAAAGCTAGTGATTAGCAGACCATGAGTGCAAGAAATGCTACATGGAGCAAACTTAAAAAAAAAAAAACATGCTTCAAATAGTTCTGTAATACAGATTTCCATTTAAAGGACTAAACCAGTAGTTTTTGCATGTTTGAGCCTAATAAATACAATCCACACACATTTTACATTACCGAGCCATTTCCCAAAACATACTACTGGAGCTGTAAATATTAGAATTGCTTTTCCTACCTTCCAGACAGCCAATGGTTTCAGTTCATTCCAGTATACTATAAAAATAAACTTGTAGAGACTTGAAATTTGCTTGAGATACGTAATCCATCACAGTGAACATAAATTCCAGTCTGCCTGTGCTCCAGATAATATAGTGTCAGGAGAAAACTACTTGAGAAATTAAATCAAACCTACCTTCTACATTTTGGCAAAACATTGAATTTCAAGGTGAGTGTATGACATGAACATTTGATTTTGAAAGATCAGGAGATTTGCCACTATAACAGGAAACTAAAATACAGTTTCATGTTTTGGAAAATGGTTGGCAGTAAGGTAACTTGTATGCGGGGTAGTATTTATTGAGCTTAAACAAGCAAAATCACCGATATGGTCCTTTAACACTGAGATCATACTTTCTGTACTGAAAACATGCAGCACAAAGTGCAAAATCTTAGACAAGACACACACAGACTGATGATGTATTCACATAAACATACATGATGCTTATAGCTGCTTTTTTTTAACTAGTCATCGACTAATCAACTAGCTGTCATTGATCTATTTGTGTAAACACAGCTGTTGTTTGCTTCATTTTTAATGCCACAGCTTTAAGTGACTTTTTGTAATGTCAAATATGTGTTTTTATAATTAACAATTGACCGTGAGAACGCTGTCCATGTGGATATGCTAAAATCATATTGTTTACAACCAATTGAGTACAGTGGTGATTAAGTTAGCTGACTGGTCTGATAAACTACTAGTACATACACACGCATACACACACACACACACACACACACACACACACACACACACACACACACGCAGTATTACCACTTCTGAAGGTATCCTCTTCAGGTCGTCAAAAGGCGTTTCTAGTGTGTTTGTATCCACATTCAGAATTACAACTTCTTCCAACCCACGACTCCTCACCTTCTGTCATGCAGACACACACTTTGGTAAGTAGGAACTGTTATCATTTTAAAAGCACCCATTCCAAGGTTTGGCAGTAGAATAAGAATGTGTTCTGTGGATAGCAATGGGAGCTTAATGCATTATTATAATTAACACTTCACCTCAGTTAGACTGGTGTGGACCCCTATTAGGTAAGGCATCGGTGCACTGTAACCAAATAAAAAATGTCACTAAAAATGTATGAATCCAAGACAGACAGACAGACAGACAGACAGACTTCTCACCAGCAATAGTCCAGTAGATGTGGTGGCAGGACAGGGATGAAGATGTGTTGCCAGTACATGGGATACAACACAGCACTCAGAGCATGCACACATGCCGTCAGCTAAAAATAACACAATGAAGAGGATCATCTCAGCCAATACACTCACACTAAACATGCAGCCCTGTCTGTGTGGTCAGAATGGATGCCTAATTGTGTAAAAATTGTGTCTCCAAGATGGTTTAAATGTAATCACATATAGCACAAGCTAAACCGGTTTCTGTCTTTGATGGGATCAATATGGGTTAGAGCGATGGTTTGGTTTTTATGTATCAGTTATGGCTATGGAATGAATCTGTGTGTGTGTGTGTGTGTGTGTGTGTGTGTGTGTGTGCGCCTTACAGTGCTGAGTTTGGTAGCAAAGATGAGGATGCGTCTCTCAAACAGCATACTGGCATAGAGCTGGATCAGGTTACTCACATCTACTGCTACAATCAGCTCTGTCAAATTCCTCTGGACCACACACACACACACACACACACACACACACACACCATTAGCTTAGTTACTTACTTTATTGTCCTTTTGGAAGTTCATCTTGTGTGTTTGTGTGTGTCAGACAAATGCGTCACTGCAACACTTTGCTGAAGATAATGGCTGCTTATGATGTGTAAAACTGCAGCATGAATAAAAAAATATCCTGAGTGTATGTTTAGTGTTCTAACATACATTCTCAGGGATGGATGGGAGACTTCTGGGGTCTGGAGCAATGAAATAAGGAATCTAGAGGAAAAGAAAGTAAAACGTTATTAAGAAGGTGAAAGGAATTAAATGGAACTTTCTTGATTTTCAGATTGTTTACTATCTTCAGCATCATGCATCACACAAGATCAAATTTCCACAAAGATTTTTTTCAAAGATTTCATTCCAAAATGCCATGTCTCAATTAACTGTTATTAACTGTAAACAATCCTCAGATTCACAAATATTAACCAAATGTATTAACATCACCTGTAACTTTAATAATACATCATAATTTGCTCTGTTTTAACACCAGAAAATTATTTCATAGGAGTTTGTATTTTGAGCAGTGGATGAAAGATAGAAATACTTTACTTAATTAAAGTAGAAATACCAAATTCCCAGTAAAAGTTCTGTATTCAAAGCCTTAAGTAAAAGGCTGCAAGTATGTGTATTAAAATATACTCAACTATCAAATGTAAAAGTAATAAAATAAATAAATAAATAAATAAAAAAGTTCTATATCAGAGGATTTGATTTATTATGTACTATGTTAATGTGTTCATAATGTACACTGAAAATCTGAAAAATTGGATAAACCTCATTTCTTCAGTTTTCATGCTTTAAAATCAGATGGATTATATGTTCCTTTACACCTTTCTAAATTCTAATTCTAAATAATGAAAAACAAATGCACAGTGTCATCAAATTACATAAAAAGGCTGATTTTTCTGAGTTTCTGAAAAGTTGGCATGTTGGACAATAGATTTTTAACTGACAACTTCAATATTTTATGAATTTTTCTAATATTTAATATAATAATAAATGGTAATCTGCATATCAACTAGTAACAGTCATCAGATAAATGTAGGGGATTAAAATTACTGCAAATACTCAACTAAAGTACTAAAGTGCAGTGCTTGAGTAACACATTGTTAATCTCTGGACGTTTTGTACAAGTGGAGAGTAAACTTTCTCATTTTGGAATGAAATTCTTTCATTACAAAACCCAGAGGATCACAGATACCATGAGCTGCAGCTTTGATGCACATTGAGTCATTTCTTTCAAGAAAAAAATAATTTGTTAGGATGATTACAGATAAATAAAATGAATTGTTGCAAAGGCCACAATGTCAAATGTTAATGTAGCTGATTTTCACATTTAACTGATTAGAGGAAAAAGTTTTAGTCAACAGACATTAGATTTCACAGTGAAGCACAGACAGCTGATTTCCAGCAGGAGTTAGCCTGTATCATGCTCAGCGGTTATTCCGGACCGAATGGACCTCTGGGACTCACCCCCTCTTGTCCCTCTAGGTATCCAACAGGACGGGACACCTCTGTGCTGACCAAAAGCTGCTCTCCCTCAGAGAAAAACACAGCACACTAACAACTGACAGACATGACCATAAAGTCAGGTGTGACTCCTGGTTCTCTGGCTAAATTAGATTTACCATCTGCAGAGTGACAGATCCAGCTGCCAGGGGTAGGGGCTGCTTGTACAGCTCAGCCAGCAGCTCTTTCATCTCATTGGTCTGTTGAGAAGAAGGTAATGGGTTATGTAATGCTAATAATGATGATGCTTTGTGGACTAGAGACAATACAGAAAGATGAAATATAAAAAGTAGACATCCACCTGTCCTTTTGCAAGGTAATCAGCCAAGTTGTTGAGAAGTTTGTAAAACACTTCAAACCATGGAAGATAGCTGATATCAAAATGACAAAAAATTGTGTTAATAATCTCTCTCTCTCTCTCTCTCTCTCTCTCTCACACACACACACACACACACACACACACACACACACTCACACACACTCACACACACATTTAAACACACACACGCACACCTGAGTATGCAAAGGCAGGTCTGTGTGTTGTTGGTGAGACGACAAAAGCCAAAGCGCTGGCATCCCTCAAGGTCGGTCAGAACAAAAGTGAAGTGCTGCACAGCCACTCCATCCCTCACTCTAAAGGGATGGACGTGTGTAAACATGGAGAATTAGTAAAGTTTGTGTAAAACAAAAAAAAAACACTGCAAAGCAGGATTGTCTGCACCTTTGTATGTCATATGGGAAGCAGAATCTGGGCAATGTTGTACAGGACTCCTGGGGAACAGGGCAGGTTTAAATGAATTACGTGTAAAGAGAAGATGATACGATCATGTCAATAAGACAGTATAACCACAAATATTATATGTGGGAGACATGTATGGGTACCTCATCACTGAAGTCCTCTGGAAACCTAAACAGAAGACCAGGATCTGTAAAAGTAAAATGAATGAATGAATGAATACATTTATTTTACTCTTGAAGTACTCAAATCCTTACAATCCATTCTGCTGAATGGATTGTAGCCATACTGCTGCATTTTAGATATAATATGGTTATACTAAACTTTATTAAACACTCTCAACATGTTTTACAGAAATTCATAAACATGAGTACAAAAAATAAATGGTTGGATGTAAATTTACAATAAAAGCTGCTATGAAAAATACACGCATACAAGCAAGTCAATATCACTTTTTCAACCCCTTCAATCAGCTTGTCTCCTGGCAGCCAGATTACCATAAGATGTTCTCGTCTGGATTCACGTGTGATTAGGCAGGCTGTGTGGTTTCTCTGATCACATGACAGGAAGTATGAGCAACTCTCAGCTCAGCTGAAACAACTTTGTACATCCTCAGTCTCATACATTCAGGATGTATAAGTAAAGTATACACAAATTAGATAATGTCATTTTTTATGTTTTCAGCCAATTTAGAGGTCAGATGGGTGCAGTGTGTCATAAGGAACAAAATATTGTGCAGAAGAATGAGAATCACAGATTCTCATTCAAGAATGAGAGTCACAGGAAGGTGTGTTAGGACAATTTAATCCATTTCTCTGTGAATGATGAATCATTTTACACTAATTTCTCTTCATTAAAAATATAACTGGTCTCTATACTGACTAAAGGGTTTTGTAGTACACCTCTTTGGTAACTCCAAGGAGGCTTCAACAAAAGCTGGGTTATATGTGTAAATTGCCCATGTGTGCCATAAACAGAAGGACAGAGGACTCACCTTTGTCTCTGGCAATGGGACAAGTGGCTTCAAAGAACCAATAGAAAGTTTGCTCAGGATTTTGTCTGACAGGAAAGAACATTTACAGCATTGATGGGAAGATCACTAAGAGTGTCACCTACCAAACAAGGTCACATTATTTCTGATGCATTGCAGTGATTAGTACTCTTTTATTACTGTAGCTGTAATTTTCAGAAAGCCAGGAAACGTTGTTCTGCCTCTGCCAGCGGTAAGTTGTGATGTATTTATCTCTATCTACTAGAAACAAGATAGGTCTAAAGAGAGTTTAGCGTGATTACATTAAAATATTCAAAAGCTGGTTGTAATAAATTGAAGTTAAATTGAAATAATTTGTTTTGCTTTTAACAAGATTTTAGCCTACATAAAGTATGATAGCTCTGTCACAGAGGGCAACAGAACTGCTGCAGGAAACTTCCTGTGCTGTTGCAAGAGCAAGTAATAAAAACCACAAGAACATACAAACGGACAGAGGGATGATGGAGGTAGAGCAAAAATGAAGTGTTAAACTTACTTCAGTCTGGAGCCCATACTGTCTAAATGTGTCTGTGTCCATGTGTTTGTCCAGGAGAGGAGAGATCTTCAGCAGGTGCACTAGATGGACATGCTTCCGATGTAAACCAAGTCAGACAGCAGCAGTTGCAGCAGTCAGCACAATCATCAGCAGAGTGATACAACACTTCCTGATCTGAGTGTGTGTGTGTGTGTGTGTGTGTGTGTGTGTATGTGTGTGTGTGCATGTGTGTGTGTGTGCTTGTGTGGCCTATGATGTCTTCTCTTCCTCAAGTGTTTCTTTCCATCTTCTCATCCATTTTAGAAATGTGTACCCATACAATAAGTTGCACACATTCTGCAAGAGAAGCTGCAATAATAATCAATAAGCATGAAGATTTCCTCATCAGTGACCTTAGATTTGGAAACAAATTGCTTCATTCTTTTGTCCACCTCACCACAGTACCATTAGAACTACTGCCATTCATTTGTTATATAAAGAGGGACCATCACCAATACACACAGCAAAAGAAAAAATAACTTTTTTTTTTTTTTTTTTTTGTAGTTTAGCAAGAGCACCAAAGTTGCTGTGCTATCTTTTGATTTGTGTATTTGTCATCAAGATGAAAAGCTGAAAAGGGAGGTTCCTGTTCAAATAAGTAGGATTCAAAGTCTTTGGCTTTTTCTTTTAGGAGTGCTGCTGGAGACAAGGCACTCTGAGGCTCATGTTGCGTTCCAGTTACAGTGGGAAATCAGAATTTCCAAATTTCCGACTTCAGAGCTAAAACCGTTCCAGCCAAATGTAAACAAAAAAGCATGACTGAGTGCCAATAAATACTGTAAGATTAAATAAACTTATTGATTAAATGCTCACTAAAGTAAAGTTAGACTAAAGATTTACTGGTTGTGTTGTTATATTAATCACAGTATTAAACATTTGTGCAAATAATATTCTGAAATTTACACTTACAAATCAATCATCATCAAACATCAAGAGTTATACACTATAGTTAGTTAACTTGGCGATATATTTTGACCTTTTTATTTCAATGTCACGTAAGGAAAAATACTTTATACACCTGTTAGCTGATTATTTCCATTCATAAAGCTCGCTTCCACGTGTGCTCCATATTAAGTGACGAGCTCGGACATCAAGTGCAGTTCCAACGCATTTTTCCAAGTAGGAGGTCGGAAGATCCGAGTTCCGAGGTAACTGGAACACAGCATTATAATCACAGATATCATACTGCCATCTTGTCGTAGTGTTTAAGCCAAACTACCTTTCCTGCAGATAAATTATATCCATTTTGGGTTGCCATTACTACGGTAAGCCACAGCCACCAAAAACCTGGAGCCCAAACTGGGACTTCACAAAATGTTTATAAAAGATGTTGGACCACAAGAAACACACTGATACTGATCAAAATGTGAGTGTCTGTGGGGAGTTATATCAGCAAGAATTTTATATATATTGGTTATTTATTTACTTGTTTATAAATTTGATTTTCAACTCAAATTTATATTTTAAAAAAGGTATCACACTAAAACATCAAAAAACACAGATATTTTTTCAGACACATTTATTTGATGAAATTTCTGTCATTTGTTCTGGTTACTGAATACATGACCCAGGTAAGGAAATGTTTTAACAATGAAAATTAAGTGAACAGTAAGAAAACACTAACCACAAAAGACCACAAGAACACCTTTGTAAGTTAGCTCTATCTGAACACTGAGATTAAAGATTTAATTGATGATGTGAATCCTACTCTGGCTGGAGGAAGGGACAGTCAATAGAGGGGGGGAAAAAAAAAAAAACACAGAAGGAGAAGGAAAAAAGAAATATAGAAGCAATTCATGATTAAGAAAAACAGAAATGGAACAAGGGAAGCACAGTAAAATATAGAGATGTCCCGAGCCAATCCAAAGTATTGGTATCAGGGCCGATCTGGGCTTATTTTAATGTATCTGTATCAGCGACAATACACAATCCGATCCTTTGTTTATTTTAATCTATTGTGCTTCATCCATCTGAGCCGTCATAAATGCCCTATTACTCTCCTTTATATCCTTCATAATGTAAACAAGTGCTATTCACAATTTCCAGCAACAACTTGTCAAAGGGCATCATGTCCAATTGTAGCTGACAGCTACTGTAAAATTTGCAAAGCATGTTTTTCACAAGGCGGAATAGAACAGCTACTTTCAACACAACCCACATGATAAAGCATCTAAAAAGAAAAGGTCATACGAGAAAGTGCTTTTCAAAATCAAGTTTCACTGAGACACTGATCAGGCAAAGAAAATCACGGAGAAGTTGGTTGAATTTACTGCTCTGGATGATCAGCCATTTTAGTGGTGGAAAACATTGATTTTCGCCTTCTAATGTAGTTTTTGGAGTCATGTTACTACCTACCATCCAGAGACGGCATTACAGAAACTGTGCTGCTGGAGACATTTCTAACAAGGTTAGTGCCATTAGTTTTCCTACCAACATTTGGAGTTCAGATGTTTGTCCGATATCATTGTTGAGCCTTTAACTCCAACTGCACACTGGATCAACTCCCGTTTTAATCTGAAAGCATGACTGCTGTGAACTCCCTCTGGAGGAAAAAGGGACAGCATTTAATCATAAGGTTCTCTAGAGGAAAGCAGCCCATAGAAAGATTTTCCACATCTGTGCACCACTACTCCTCCCCTGCCCTTCCCCAACTCTGATCCTGGAGGATCACAGACACACTGTGATGCTGCACTGAAATGCTGCTTTAATTTAAATGTGTTTTAATTGCTTCGCTGGGCAGTTTTTACTATGTAGATAATTATAAGTATTGGATTGGACATGGTGTTGGCTTTTACTCAATATTAAAGTACTCGGATTGGATCACAAAAAAAAAAAAAAAAAAANAAAAAAAAAAAAAAAAAAGAAATCAGGACATCCCTAGTAAAATAATAAAGTCAGAAAGAGAGCAGAGTAGGACAAAGAGTGGATGGATGGATGCTGAATTGAAATATACTTCTGCAGATGAGAAATGAATTTAGCCTTAAGCCACCTCTTCCTCTCCTTCCTCCTCAAACTCGCCCTCCTCAGCTGTGGCATCTTGGTACTGCTGATACTCAGACACCAGGTCATTCATGTTGCTCTCTGCTTCTGTGAACTCCATTTCATCCATGCCCTCACCAGTGTACCAGTGCAGGAAGGCCTTGCGACGGAACATGGCGGTGAACTGCTCGGAGATGCGCTTAAACAGCTCCTGGATGGCAGTACTGTTGCCTATAAAGGTGGCAGCCATCTTGAGCCCACGGGGTGGAATGTCGCACACGGCTGTCTTGACATTGTTGGGAATCCATTCTACGAAGTAGCTGCTGTTCTTGTTCTGCACATTCAGCATCTGCTCGTCGACCTCCTTCATGGACATGCGGCCACGGAAAACAGCAGCCACAGTTAGGTAGCGGCCGTGACGGGGGTNCCTCCTTCATGGACATGCGGCCACGGAAAACAGCAGCCACAGTTAGGTAGCGGCCGTGACGGGGGTCGCAGGCAGCCATCATGTTCTTGGCATCAAACATTTGCTGAGTGAGCTCGGGCACAGAAAGGGCTCTGTACTGCTGGCTGCCCCTGCTGGTAAGTGGAGCGAAGCCAGGCATGAAGAAGTGCAGACGAGGGAAGGGCACCATGTTAACAGCCAGTTTACGGAGGTCAGCGTTGAGCTGGCCAGGGAAACGCAGGCAAGTGGTCACCCCACTCATGGTAGCAGAGACCAAGTGGTTGAGATCTCCGTAAGTGGGTGTAGTGAGTTTAAGGGTACGGAAGCAGATATCATAAAGAGCCTCGTTGTCAATGCAATAGGTTTCATCTGTGTTCTCAACCAGCTGGTGGACAGACAGGGTGGCATTGTAGGGCTCCACCACCGTGTCTGATACCTGGAAAGAAATGAGAGGCAAAGGGCAAGGAAATAAACACGAATAAGGATGAATAAAAAAAGTCTACCACATACACAAACAAATGGTCTGACATCATCACTGTACCTTTGGAGAGGGCACCACACTAAAGGTGTTCATAATACGATCGGGGTACTCCTCACGAATCTTGCTGATGAGCAGAGTTCCCATACCAGAACCAGTGCCCCCACCCAGGGAGTGTGTAAGCTGGAAACCCTGGAGGCAGTCACAGCTTTCAGCCTCCTTCCTCACTACATCCAGGACTGAATCCACCAGCTCAGCTCCCTCTGTATAGTGGCCCTTGGCCCAGTTGTTTCCTGCTCCACTCTGGCCTGGAAGCAAAGACAAGGTTCATGGCAATTTTGCACCACACTGACCTTTCATCTTTATAATGTTCAGCCTTCAAGCACCTGTCTGATCATAATTACAGACTACATTATAAAATATTTTATCTGTCAATTTGGCATCTCTACAATACTGAAGAACAATTTGGCCTTCCTTTATCCTGTCTAATAAGTATGTGCTGGGTTATATCCATACCAAAGACAAAGTTGTCTGGTCTGAAGATCTGTCCGAAGGGGCCAGAGCGGACAGAGTCCATGGTGCCTGGCTCCAGATCCACTAGGATGGCCCTCGGCACATACTTCCCACCTACAATAAATGCATGTGACAAGCCATTTGATAAATAGGAACAAAATAAGTCAATTATTATCCTTTAACTGATGTGTGTGCATTTTTAAGTCCTGACCTGAAGCCTCATTATAGTAGACATTGATTCTGTCCAGCTGCAGGTCACTGTCTCCATGGTAGGTTCCAGTTGGGTCAATGCCATGCTCATCACTGATCACCTCCCAGAACTGTGCAAAGAGACAAAGAGATAAGACAAGCACACTTAATAAGATCTACCTAGGATAGAACGTGCAAAACAGCCTAAAATGAATTACTGCCACACCTTGTGTGATCCATTTTTGAAGATGTTGAACCCAATCAGCTAGATCAGACACTGACAAAAGACATGCTATGGAGATGTTATCAAAGTCAATCCTGTGTCCCGTTTTTTTGTTTTTTTTTTAGCAGCAGATGACGGTGGAAAAAAAAAA
>VXCM01003930.1:48804-64019 GCA_014773175.1 Lucifuga dentata
GGGGTTGTTCTGGGTCTGCACACTGAGTTTTATGCTTTGAATACTTTAGTGGTCAAAAGTTGCTTTCATAAAAAAAATTTGAAGAATAAAAGTCAGTGTGCAGACTACCTTCTTCTTTTTTTTTTTATCTTACTGCAAAGCACTAATTTAATTCTGCATTGCACAACACATTCAGACTTTCTGAACCTGCTGAGTAAGCTGACCTTGGTTTAGTAACGTTTAGAGAGAGGTCATATTAAGAACAGCTTTATTTTAACAAACTAAGTTTATGTTTGAATAAGACTATTATAAAATGCAACTGAGGAAATATTTATAACTTCAAAATCTACTTAAAGAAGAAGAAGAAGAAGAAGAAGAAGAAGAAGAAGAAGAAGAAGAAGAAGAAGAAGAAGAAGAAGAAGAACTCAGTAATTATCATGTTCATCAAAATTCCACTCACATAATCCTTTTCTTTGCAAATTCTATATTCAACTTACGTTTTACATGGTCTACCACACACACTCACCATTAACTGCTCATAGCCACTCACTGAGATGAAAAGTGAGTGGACAAGGAAGAAAACAAAATTGGTAAGCAAGGAAATGATGAATAACTTCAAGAAAGTCAGGGAATGTCATCATATTTGATTCATTTCAGCCTTTAGATTTCCAGAAGAATGCTGATTAAACAAAAAAGGGCAGTCTGCACACAATGCACTGCCATTTTCAGTGACTGATGCTATATATTCAGTGAGAAGATCCTGAATGTTTAACTGAGGAAATACATGAAACAAAAGAAAGTAATGCTGAAAAAATAAAGCTGAAACACAGAAACCTCCAGTGTTCTCTGAAATTAGTTTTATTCTGCTCTATACTACATTTTCTGCTCAAAGCACACATTGATTTGTGTTTTCACCAGTGTTCAGCTCCCTCAATAGTCTTCAATTTGTGTGTTTTTGTTACCAAAGGACTCAGAATGTCAGTACGGCAATTCCATTGTGTGACACAATGAGAATAAGGTTCTCTTGACTCTAATAGATTATTTCTCTGTCAGCCAGATTGCAGTCACATTGCACACATTGTCACATTGCAGTCTTATTCTTTCAGAAAGCATTAGAAATCCAAGAGAAATTAAAGAAAGCCAACTGGAATGTAAGATGTTTAATCAATGTAGCCCAGTGAGAAATTGGATAAAATGTTCATGTTAATATATGGTGTGAATGTTAATTATTTTTATTCTGTACATATTCAACAAATATTATTCTCATATTCTACAAATTTATTTCAGCACCTGCGACAGAAACACACAGCTGAGCGGCAGCAATAAGGCATTGCCAGATTCAGATGCTAGTTGTAGCAAAGCGCCAGCGAAAAAGCAAATGACGTTACTGCATCATTTTCCAGTGTCGTACCATATGATAAGAGGGTCTTCAGTACGGTGGGAATATTGTAACATGCCACAGAGCATCAAGCCAGAGGCAGCAGACAGGCTGGTGTTCCTCACAAGGACAGTACATTGCTGTAAAAACCTTTTATTTGCAAGTTTTTTGTTTTTTTTTTTTCTTAGAAACTGCAATTTTATTTGAAAGTATCATTATTTGGTTTTATTATTTTAATAAAGACAATACTTATTTGACTTATGTATTGGGTTTTTGTTTTAGTTAGTTTAAAAACAAGAAAAATTGAGATTGAAATCAAGAATCACCCATTAGTGTGAAACAAATGGAGATTTTATTTTTAGGCCATATCGCCTATAGCCCTACATGGACCTGAGGTACTTCACACCTGACAACAGCATAGGAAGATCTCAAGGCTTTCTCCCACCTTTTTATTCTGCTGACCATCTTTTTATAGACACATAGAAAGAGGGATCTTTCCTCACTGATGCCATTGCTTCATCACCTAGTTTGTCTATCTTGTAAACTCCCAGACCTTTGGGCACCTCTGAAACATACATAATAATGTATATAATGTCAGCTGAAATGAATGATGTTGAATCCAATAAGCTTGCTTCCTTATGTGTCAGAGTCAGAAATGATCAGTCAGTCCTTGTATTTGCTAGCATGCAGCCATGCTCCTCAGTTTTCATTTGCTCTGTGAGTAGAAAACAGCAAAATAGGAGATGTGCATTGGAGGTGAGAGACCTCAGTGTCAAAGCCAATTCCTGCAGTTTCCATCTCCAGCACTGCAATTTGTCCTTGGAGGAGGAGATGGTGTGTGTGTGTGTGTGTGAGAGAGAGAGAGAGAGAAAGAGAGTGTGAATGTGTGTGAGAGAGAGAGAAAGGAAGTGAATGATAACAACAGAGCAGTACTAAGCCAAGCTCAGGACCAGTCACCATACAGAAAGAAAATTCCAGAGATTTATGATATATGCTTCTCCTGCTGTCATTCTCATTGCAACACACTATACTCACACATACACACACATGCACGCACACATAAAACTATGCATCGACATAACAGAGAGATCTTGATTAGTATGGACCATTAAATTAACACTTCCTTTTAATTAAATCCTGCTTTTCATCTTAATGAACATGGTTTCTCTTTTGAGAGGAGCGACGGAGCAATGGAGCGAGGGAGAGGAACGAAATCAGAAGAAACAATAAAAATAAAGTAGATAGCAAGAACAGAAATTATGTGACCATTGACTCAAGGGAAATTCAAAAAGTTTAAAATTTGAGTGGTGGAAGATGAGTGAAAAGATATGATCATTGAGGGAAGCAGGAGGTATAAAGAGGAAATAAGGAGGAGGAGGATGTATGGATGGAAGTGAAAACACACTCCAGATCAGTATAGGTGAACTTTTCATCTGTTGGCTTTCTGATAAAGGAGACGACGGAGGAGGTGTGAACAGAAAATGCAGATGGCAGCTTCAGACTCCTTTAATCCTGATAGGACAGCAGGTACCCCTTAGACATGGAAAAAAAGTAAGAGGTGGCAACATAAATTACAAGTTTTGAGAAAACAAAAAGGCCAAAACTGAGCAGAAATTGATAAGCAACAGATAGGTACATAGATAAATACATCAAAAACAGGAATTGAGGAAAGTTCAGCATTTTGTTTCGCTGATTATTCAGTCTTATTTTTCTTGTTAAAGGAAAGCAATCTTATGAAACACAATATGCACTAGATCAGTGGTTCTCAAACTGTAGTACTAGTACCACTGTTGGCGCTTGAAGCAGGTGACTGAAAGTTTCTGCAGAAAATCAGAACAAGTGAAATCTATAGAAATTCTGTTATTGTGCCAAATTCTTCACAAATAAACTAAGTTTATTAAGAAAAACAGTTTTAGGTTTAATTATCTTCATCTTGGTGTTAGATTATTTTTGTAAACTCGTACTGTAAACAGTACAACAAATCTGCATGAGGCTTTTCTGCTTGTTAGTGATGCTTTTTGCTGAGAGGTGGCACTTGGTTACAAAAGTTTGAGAACCATTAATCTAGATTATTCTGCTATTTTCAAGGAAATAAACGGAATACTTAGACAAATAAAAGCCTGGCTTTTATTTGTCTAAGTATTCCGTTTATTTCTGTGCTGTAACAAGTCTGAAAAATGGATTTAATAGTTGATATATTAAAGGACCATACCACCATTTTGCATGTTTGAGCCTAATATATTCAATTTTCATAAATGTAACATCACTGACAATCATTTCCCAAAGCATACTACTGANAGCCTAATATATTCAATTTTCATAAATGTAACATCACTGACAATCATTTCCCAAAGCATACTACTGAAATGATAATTTGAAAAATTCTTTTCCTACCCTCCAGACTGCCACTGGTTTCAGTTCATTCTGGTACACTATTAAAGTCATCTTGTTGATACTTGAAACATTTTTGGGATAGGTAATCCATCATCATGAAGAAGTCACGTATTCAGGTTTTTTTTTTTCAAAGTTACATAATTTTGTGTTTAAGCACAATAAAAAGCACAGTGAATGTACATCTCCACTGAGGAATATAGTCCCAAAGTTTACTGAAAAATTTAAATGACCATGACTTCATAAGGCTGCCTAACAGGAGAAACATCAATTTTTAAAGTTGGTGTATTGCTTGAATATTTGATTTTGAAAGATTAAGAGGTTTTGCAAAATATCAGGAAAGCTGAAAAACAGTTTTATCCTTTGGGAAATAGTTGTCAGTAACGTAACATGTATGAAAAATTAATATATTAGGCTCAAACATGCAAAATGGTTGGTATGGTCCTTTAATAACCTAAACATTCTTAGAAACAATCATGCTTTGTTTTTGTTTGTTTTTTTAAGAACTGGGTAAATGAAGAATTGAAAGCATGTCATTTTATGGTGATGGTGATGGTGATGGTTGATGGTGTTACACTAGTTTCAAGATATCTTATGAAGTGGCTTATTTAAAGAAATTTGAGCACAATGGCAGATGTTTTAACAAATACTAGAAAATATCACTGTATTATAGAATACTTTGTAGTATTGGATTTGTTAAAAGGATATGTTCACTTCTCAGCAGCTATGGGATTTGAGATTAAAGTGTGATATGAGATTAATGTGAGATATGAGATTAATGTAGGATATGAGATTAATGTGTGATATGAAATTAAAGTGTGATATGAGATTAATGAGATTAATGTGTGATATAAGAATTAATGTGAGATATGAGATTAACATACACATATACAGTATGTGATAACAGATTAACATGGAAACTATTTACCTGCTTAATTAATTCATGTTCATTTGGCTCATTCACATATTGGATCCTTTTTCTCTGTATGAATACTTCAGCATGTTGAAGTTTCCCTATAATGAGTATGCTCTTAAAACACGTTAGGGAATAATAATAAAAAGAACACACACGCACGCACGCACGCATGCACACACATCCACACACACACACACACACACATATGCACGCATTAAGCTGTATATCAGACATGATACTGAACATCTAACAGTTTTTTCCTCAAGCAGATTGTTGTATGTAGTTGAATAGCCTCAGGGACGAAAAACACCCTCAGCATGATGATTACAGAGATACATGATTACACACACACATACGCACACTAGTTACATGCACACTGAGTTTTCGTTAGAGTAACACTAATAATTAATGTTTACACATGTTGATGAGCCTCATTATTTTTCCTCCCACACATATTTATCTCCTCCTACATATATGTACACATAAGACAGTATCGCGTGCATAGCTGCATTTAAAACACTGTAATTCATTATATTCATTATACATATATACTGTATACTGTATATATGTGTATAAATGAAATAAAATGTCTTCTTACCTTGGAACCCTGCACAAGAATAATTGTATCAATAATGCAGTATTACAAGCTTAACCTTTTTTTTTTTTTGTTTTTGGTATTCATGCATCCAGCACTAGCTGACATATTACATTTAATATTTTGCACTCACTCACTCACTCACTGACTATCATCATTAAAAAGTGACTTTTCAGTACCTGAAGGAATGACAGGATGTGAAAGATGATCCCTGCATGCAGATTAACACCTTGATCATTCTACACGTTTGTCTCGCTCAATATAATCATTAAATGTTGTATACTACAGTCTCAATTCTTTTTCCCCTGCAGTACCTAATAAAACAGTGGAAGGTCAGAAAACATGGCAGTCACTAGGAGCAACAGCTTTGATGCGATGGAATGGTCCCTGTGGAAATATGTGGAAAGCTGAGTGTTCCTCTTTGAAATGCAGGTTCCATCCAAGCCAAATATGGCTTTGCATTTCAAAGTATGGAATTTCTTGTATCCATGTGCGCATAGAGGAACATGTTGTGATAAGCTCTGAAATGACAGTAAGCTCTCACAGTTGCAGGCACACACATCTTACTACACTTCCAAGCAGTTTACCATTTCCATAAGATGAACTTGCACCACTACATGCCTGTGGAATGATTAAAGATGCGAGTGTCCATAATCTTGCAGCTGACCAAACTGTTTGTCTTTAATAGAGACAAACAAACACTGCAGAGACTCTCTGTGGACAAAGTTCTTCCCAGATGTGCTTCTGTTTATACAGGCCACAGCAGCAGAGAACAGATAAGAGCGGTGATTGAACATAGCAGAGTCTTTCAAGGGATCCACTGACTAATGATGAACATCTACTTTAAAGGACTATATTGGCGATTTTTCATGTTTGAGCAAAATAAGTCCCACATCCACATTTGTAGGATGTTACTTTGCAGGACATAAAACCGTATTTTAATTTTCCTGTTACTTTACAAAATCTCCTAATTTATCAAAATCAAATGTTCAGGTGATACACCCACCTTAAAATGCTAACACTTAGGAAGGATTGTAGAAGACACTTTTTTTTTCAATTTCTCTGTAAAAAAAAAAAAAAAAAANAAAAAAAAAAAAAAAAAGAAAAGAAAAAAATCACATAAACACTTAGAATTTTCAGTGTTGCCTCTGATGTTATATTGAAAATGGATCTAGTCTTATTATTTTTGCTTTTACTTTCTTATCCTCTCTGTGCATATTTGACTAATCATCATTGGTAATATGAATCAGATTTTATGTTTTATGTCATTTTGGTCTTTCATACCAATCTCTTCTCTCTAACTAATTAAAATTCAGACTTTGAAGTGGAGTACCAATGTGGCAAAAAGAAGTGTGACTTGCAGACAGTGACGAGTGTTTAACACAGGGAGGCTATGGTTAGTTTGACAGAAGTGTCGTGTCTAAGAGAAATCATTTTATTGGCAAGAAGTGCAGTGACAGAACACTTCTGGCAGATGAGCTGACATGTCATTAGCGGTTATAGAAGTTTGATTGACGCTCCTGAGTCAAGTGGAACACATCAGCATCTATCTCTGTCTGATGTTATGTGTTAGGACTGAATGAGCCATCAGTCTTCTCCATAGTATCTGCACTCTGTATCAGTCACACTGCAAAAGACATTGTATAGGGAACATAGCATTTACGTGGTGATGGCTCTTTTGGGATGTCCACACTCAGGAACACAGATAATGGGTAGAGTTCATCCAGAGTATCTTTTCCTCAGCAAAAATCCTACATCATACATTTGTGTGTATGTTACAGTTACACACAAATGTATGTATGATGGCCACCTGGATTCCTTCTACTAAGGACCACTATGGAAATGGGACCTGGACTTTGAGACGTTGATATGTGTATCTGCTCATAATGACAAATAATCTGCTCATAATGACAAATAAGCCAAAATAAAAAAGCATATTTTAGAGTGTAATGTGCTCTCTGTGTAACAACCTGGACATGAAGGGAAGGAGCACAAATGCTTCATGGTTAAAGTGTTCACAGTGGGAACAATTGATCCATATCACAAATCAAATTGTATTGTGCTTATGGTGGGTCCCACACACACACACACACACACACACACACACACACACACATACAAAACACATGAACAATGTTTTTTTTTCCTCTTCCTTCGCTGCTGTGTAGTTGTGTAACTTCAGGCTTCAGCCTTCACCTGTTCTAGGACTTAAGTGCTTTCCACAATAGGCCTGTCATTGCTGATTAATGTCCATCCTCTGTGGCTCCTCTGACATTATGTCACCATTAGGAGGTGTTGTGTCCTGCTCCCAAAATAGCATCTTCTCACATCATGCGATACACAACTTTCTATCCAGTTTTAACATATAGGAAAGCCTGAATGCCTTCAAAGAAAAAAATAGTAATTTTTGTAATTCTTTACTTACATAAACATACTAATATGACCATTAATAAATACTCAATTACATAGAACCTAAAGATCCTGCAGCTAACAAACCTAGCCGCAGATGGACTCCCATCTGGATCTGGGTTGAAAAAGTGGGGTTGAACCCAAAAAGCCCAGAGTCCAGAACAAAAAACAAAAAAGTTTTAAAGCCCTTCTGCTTAAATTGGGTCTCAAATGAAACATTTAAATGGATTTCTTGGATCAATTCAGAGTAAGATTCAGGAGTGGCAAAAATCCCAATTATGGATTCAAACATAGCCACTGCTACCAAACATAGTAAGAATTTATAGCATTTATGCTAATTTTTATTTTGTAATTGTTTATTGCAGCTAAATTGTGTCTTGGGTTTTATGATACTAAAAGAAGTGTAGACTAGTGTATATTAAAGAACATAAGTCAATGGCCTAATAAGGCATATGACTTGAATCAGTGACTAGGATCAGGGGCAGTGCTAGGGGTGGGCTTATGGGGCTTAAGCCCCAGATGTTTTCCATAAAGCCCAGAATCTTTTTTTTTTTTTTTTTTTTTTTGTAATGGTGTGTTTTGAATTTTCTGTAGCATTTTTGCAGTTACCCAAATTCATCACCAAGTTGGAACCACAGTGTTGTGAACAGATTGGTTGGACTGAATTGGTGGATGGAACAGACTTAATACACCATGTAGCTCCACTGTTTAGACCATCATAAAGGTTTTTGTTTTAAAAGATTTTAAACTTTATATAACTTGTTAAAAGATGTAACATCATTTGTTACATTTCTTAAGCATTTCTCAAAATTTATATTTAGCTTTGATAGATATAAAATAGCTTTGNTACATTTCTTAAGCATTTCTCAAAATTTATATTTAGCTTTGATAGATATAAAATAGCTTTGAACTGGGCTAAGATCTGGGCTAAGCCCTGGATCTCCACTAACCTTAGATCCACCCCTGACTAGGATGTGAGCTGTTTTATCATATTGGACTTCAAAATGAATAGATTAACTTATAAAAACCAGAAATCACAAGATTACAAGTAATATAGTCACAAATAATCAGTACAAGAAATAATTGCACAAAAGTTATTCCTCGGCCACTATCGGGTGTGTAAATCATGTTCTGCAAAGACAAGCTAGTCCATAAGCCACAATTAGCAGTTAGCAAGCTAGAAATTAGCCATCAACTTCTCATGGTTATGTCATGGTGTAAGACTTCATCTAATCCTTTAATTTTGTTGCTAAAATAAATTGTAAATGGAGGTCAAGTGTGATTAGTAATGCTGATCATTATGGCAAAGCATCTTCACTGAATGTCAAAACTTTATCCAGTTTGTTTTCTCAGGTTTGTAGGACTTAACTCAGCAAGTGTGACAAAGGAACAACTAATGAATAAATATAGAACAAACTATTCAATACTTGTTAACTCCAAATTTAAAGGCAGCAGTAAGACTTGTGTTTTTAAGTTTAATTACCTTATGTCTTGATGTTGAGCCTAGCATCTAAGAGGTGTTGCACTGATTCACTTATTTTTCAACAGTCTCCTTCCAGCGTGACACACACACACATACACACACGTACACATTCCTCACACTTAATATGAAGTTATCATCTGAGGAAAATTCCCCAAAGACTCTCTCAGAGCAGTCCGTAGCCGATATCCTTTGCTAGTTTTATCCTGCTTTCAGTGGTTTCTTCAGCTGTAACATGCAAATATGGACATGGGGGTTATTCAGTGATTTCTAGATCAAGCTCACACATGAAAACACAAAGGAATACACATATACACTCAGGCACACAAAGACACACAGTACTTGGACACGTGTGCATGAGTAGTACATTGTTCATCCACTGACAACTTATTATTATTATTACATAACAATAAACGGATGATGAATTACAATTCCACGTGCAATCTCCTGAGGAAATGTGTTGATTAGTAATAAGTACACTGATTATTTTTGCAGTCAAACACTGGGTGTATTAACTCCACAATGATATGTGTGCGCGCATGCACACGCAAATTTTATATATGTGTACAATAAGCCAATGTTAAAACAAGCACATCTATTTTTTTCCCCTTTGAGTCAGTTATGTACACAAAGATCTTCTGTAATTTCAAACTGTGTCAGATGTATGTCAGCTCCTCATCAGCTCCCTTGGAAAAACTGCAGAGTAAAGATAAGTATTACAGAGCCTAGTACTAAAACAAGTTGTTCTTATTCAGTGAATTGACACATTATAAACTGACACTTTTTATTCTGACAGAATTTATTTTAATTGGCTCCACAGAGGCACAACAGTTTGGCTTTTATGTAAGACTTTTTGCTTTCTTTCATTACAGTTGTTTTCTTTGGGCCCATTTTAAAATTAGGAATTTTAAATAATGAGACATGTTTTCATAGATACAAGGTAGTTCTTAGAAAGAGATGTTTTGTCATTCATTTTTAAGCATTAAAGTCTTCTAGACTGCAAGCAAAAAAAAAAAAAAAAAAAAAAAATACAGGACACATCCCTTCTGCCAGTCAGTCACTGCTCTTATCATTTTTAGCTTTATCAGCATGTACGGTGTGCAGCGTGCTCGCTTCTGCTTCAAGGGATGATTGTTCTGCATCTTTGATCATAAATTCCATTTGGAATACCTTTGTTAAAACACAGAACCCAGAACCTTTGTTAAAGCCCAGAGTTGAATTAATGACACTGATAATGAATCAGAATTTTCAAAGTCCTAGTTTTGTTTTCTTAAAATGAATAAAAATATACTAAACGTGTAGTTCTGTGACACTTTGTTTTCTGTTTGGTTGAATTAAAGTCTTGGTCTAATCGACACAATAAAACAAGTGGTTATGTCGTTAATGTAATGCAGTACAGGCAGTCCCTGACTTACAAACGTCCAACTTATGAACAATCCGTACTTACGAACCGACCACCATAAAGCCTATTAAATTAAAAATTTGAGTTACATACAATGATTCGTAATAATGAACGGCGTACTACTTTGCGATGCACGTCAAAACATTGTGCGTCATCAGCAGTATTATTATGTTTAAGATGTTTTAGTATATCTGGAAGTATTTCTTAAATGTTTCTTATGCATAGAAAGGTAAAATATATACTATACTGACGCTAAATATGACTTATGTACAAATCCACTTTAAAGACAGCTGTAGGAATGGAACTTGTTCGTATCCCGGGGACTGCCTGTATACACAAACCCTTTTTATTCTTTCTAAAGAATATGACCTACAGTAGGTTGAAAGGCCACATGGGTATAATGATGGTAATCTGCAGAAATGTTGGATTTTATAAACAAACAAGGACCACAACTACAAATTAACTTTTAATCCAATGAACTGCCAGTGTGTTATGGATGCGATAACTCCATATGAAGGTACATACAATCATTAACTTACTTTTAAGCCTGGTTTATGCTTCACGTTAACTACGCGTACGCTTGTACGTGCGTTGTGAGCAGAATTGTTTGCATACTCGCATCTATAGTTAACGTCAGTCTAGAGGGTTAAACACTCTACCCGCCAGGGGGCGATGTGAGGGGCCGTAACTTGATTTGTCCTAGAAGATCTTGACTCACCTCAAAACTACTTCCAATTTTACAAAGCAACCAGTGTAAACAACAATGGCAACAGCGGAGGAGGTAACCGTTCTACTTGCAGCCATTTCTCTGCTTTTCATTGGTTATCAGTGCGCAGCTACATTATATAGTTATACGGTAGTTGTACACTTTCAGGATGCTGGCATGCTAACGTATTTAGATTGTTGGCCCTGCCTATGTTGCTAACATCATGACAAATGTTCACAACACTGCCCCCGAGGTTTCTGTAGGTACTGCATCTCGCATATGCGTAGTTAACGTCAAGTATAAGGCCTAGTCCACACTAATATGGATACTTTTTTAAATGGATATTTTTCCCCATCGTTTTAAAAAAAAATTATGTCCACACAAGCATCATTTTACAAAATATCTCTGTCCACGGGAGAATGCTCAAATGGCTACAAACGCATGCTGGGCTGGCTGCGCGTGCTAAACTCGCATGCGCAAGTGTAGTTCTGACATCATCATTTCCCAAATGCTCTGTTTTTCATGTCCACACAGATCTATCCATCCATCCATCCATTATCCTCCGCTCATCTGGGTCCGGGTTGCGGTGGTAGCAGACTAAGCAGACTGGCCCACACTTCCCGGTCCCCGGCCAGGCCCTCTAACTCCTTCTGGGGGGTTCCAAGGAGTTCCCAGGCCAGCCGGGAGATGTAATCCCTCCAGCGTGTCCTGGGTCTTCCCCGGGGCCTCTTCCCAGTTGGACGTGCCTGGAAGACCTCCCTAGGGAGTTGACCAGGGGGCATCCTTATTAGGTGCCTGAACCACCTCAACTGACTCCTTTCTATCCACACAGATCCACAGAAAGCAAAGTTTTTATAAATCTGCACTTTAGAAGCTGTTTTAAAAAAATTTTCATTTTAGTCGTCTAAAACGCCATTTTCGTGTGGATGAGGCCAAAACGCAGAAGAAAATATGTGTTTTATAAAAGATCCATATTAGTGTGGACAGGGCCTAAGCCAGGCTTTACTCTCCCACTAGACTCAGCCACATTATGTAAGTTACATATATGATAATACACAACTATGTGTCTTGATATATGATAATAATCAACATTTATTTTTTTGGCAAAAAAACACCACACAAAAGCAGGAGGCGTTTCCTGCATTGAGTCTATATCTTTTCTGTATAAGGATGTTTTGGGATGTATAACCTTGCTTATCCCATGGCTATTAAGCACAGATAACAAGAGAGACGAGTTCCTAAATATGAGTTTATCTTTGTCAGTTTAACCCATGGTTACATCAGTTTCTGAGAGTGTCTGAAATGTTGAAAAAGCAGAAGTGTCATTGATATGGTTACCTACAGTTTAATTTCCTGTACTTTGCTGTTGAGATGTCCTGATATACAGTATATGTACCAGCCAGTCAGAAACAAATACTTTCCATGCTTCTATTATACACTTTGCTGTAGACTTCAAGTCTCCATTGTCCACATACATTCAGAAAGACAAACTTTTACAAAAGGGAAAAGGAAGAGGTTGGTACTGAGAAAGGAGGATAGTAAAGAATGGATTTAACGGCCGCAATGCCTAAGTGAGGTAAAATCTGCCTTAACACATCATTTTTTTTTCTTATTTGGCTTTGGTCATTTAAAATCAGAATAACTTAAAAAATACAGCACAGTGTGGTGTCCACTGGGTATGCAGACCGTCTGAAGATCAAAATGTCTGTCCTCTGTGAGACTGCTGCTGATACGAAGCTGCATCATTGCAAACACTGTGTGATAAGAGTCTGTATTCCCGGTTCTGTCTTTCCCTTTATCTCCAAAGGCAAGAGAAGAAGACATTGTAATTTCTGATTGTATTAGAATGATAGGTGAGTCAAACATGCTGTTTTAAACAATTATAGAAAAAAACATAAATTTAACACTGAGTAGTTTTTGTTGGGAGGTACAGAGACTGGCAGTACAACAAATGAGCATTTCTTGCTGCGCACAGACACACAACACAAAAACAGTTCACAATGGCAACAGCACTACAGGCAGCAAGGTCAGTGACAAAATGGTAGCCCTCCATGTGGGCTTGCGTGCACGCACGCACGCACACACACACACACACTGAATACCACTATAATTTATTTACTCATTCCTGATGTCTGAAGCCAATAAATTCTTTTTCCTTAATGCCCCAAACCCAATAAATATTCATTTACAGCTGGTCTGGTTAAAACATTGTTTTATCCAGCATTATTCAGTGATAAAAGTCCTGATCAGTGTGAATTACTTCCTCATTCTCTTCATAGTTAGGCTCACCTGTCTTGGTTGAAGTATGATAACATCAATATAAATTAATCATCAGCACAATCAGCAAGAGTTTGCTTGATGAGGGCTCAAAGCAGTTTGTCCTGCCCCTCTCAGACATTAGTCTCCTCTCCTTCCAGAGGGTATGTGTGGCACTGCACCCTCTCTTCCAGACAGATAACCTCCTTAATAGTGCCAGTATGACTGGCGGCACCTCGGTGTGATAAGGAAGTGAACTGCAAGCTGCTTCTACTCTTTGTTGCCTTTCCTTTTCCTGTCCCGTTGGTGTAGGAGACAACTAAATGCTGGTTTTCCTCAGGTGCTGTGGAGCAGGAAGGGTCCATGTCAGCTTTGTTTAGGGGAGGCGTTCTATCAGAGTCACCACTGGGGTCACTGGCATTGTTGTCATGGAGATCAGGCAGGTTACCGGTAGCAATGCTGCCGCTCTTGACGTGTGGTGTTTGGCTGTAGGTGTGGCGGTACTCCTCGTCAATGTCCTTGCCAAGCTTCCATCTCTTCCACTTTTTCAGCATCTCTGACTGCACCTGGGTGATGATGGAACGGCAGATAAAAGGAGAGAGAGAGCAGATAGCGGAGAGACATATGACGATGGTGATGAAGATTAAAAATGACACTACGCAATGCATTAGATGGACTACTTTTACCAAAAACTACATTAAAAGGTTTAAGATAGATGATGTTTTGTCTCTCACTCTTCTTAGACAAAAGACTGGCATGGATCTTAATCAAAATAGGACGACTAAAGAATCTGATGAAGTTTGGAAACGGGAACACACTGATGATGAAAAATTTCTTATTTATGTTCTCTGTAAAAGGAAAGGAAGGAACTGCAGCACTGGCTGAGATGAAATTAAGGTGGTGCATGATGTGAAAACATATCTGTCTCACCTCTTTGTTGACAAAGCAGTACAAAATGGCAACCAACAGCCCCTAAAACGCAAGATACACTATTAATATTTCACATCAAAAAAGTAATTATGTTAATTACTAGTAATTACTACTATATTTAGTCTATTTTAATACTGGTATTATATTTTTGACATTGTGAACTATGAATTTCTCCTGCCTCTTCCATCTGTACATCACTCTACTCCAGGCCCTTCCCTATCTGAAGTGCTGAAACACTTCAGAGAATGATGGATATTAATAAAGATAAAAGGATAAACAAGCCCATCAATACTGAAGTTAGTCTTTGATGTTGAGTACTCACTGTAAAACTCCCACAATCTTACAATATAAAGTGTGTCAGTGCTCTAAAAACTCCTCTAATAAAATTGAACATGACAGCATGCAGCTCCATATCAAGTTATATCAGATCAGTGATTCTTTAACTATGGAAGCCTTTGAAGAAACAACAAACAGGAAATTGTCTGTATGCCTTAGCAAGGCCTTCTGTGCTGGACTAGAGATTGTCAGAATCAGAAAATTATATTTTTATAATTTAATATATATTTTAATTGATGCTATTTGTATTTTACAAAGTTCCTTCCCATCAGTCTATTAACGTCATTTCATGGTACTCTTTCCCTCAGTCGCTGCTTCCAGTGCAGCTCATATAAATTAGAGCTTTTATCCAATCAGATTTTCCAACTATGCTGTCTTCTTCTTTTCCTTTCGGCTTTCCCTTCAGGGGTCACCACAGCGAATCATCTGCCTCCATC
>VXCM01003932.1:0-17723 GCA_014773175.1 Lucifuga dentata
TACGTAGTTAAAAGTCCCAGTGCTGTTATACTCTATCAGTGCTCCTGGAATGCCTCTTGTCCAATCGAAATGCTTGGTCAGGACTAACTCTTGTATAAAGACTGTAGAGGAGCTCCTAATCCTGTTTGTGGTGACTTGCTCCACCTGCTGTCTAAAGAGTGAATTGAACATATCAGCAGAATTGAAGTTCTTTGTCATCTTGTTTAGGGTCAATTTCGTGGGTCACGGCAACGCCAGCTGATGTGGTGAAGAGTCGAATGCAGGCCGATGCTAAGCTACACAGGAAGTACAGAGGAATCCTGCACTGCATTGTCCACAGCTACAAAACTGAGGGAGTACAGGTAAGACAAACTTTAAATAAACTAGGCGAAAAACCTCTCTGAGAGAGACGTGGTTCCTGCACAAACACAATGTAATACTCATTAAACACACAGTGATTCTGTGATTTCCACTGTTAGCTCCAGTCAAATTAATGATTTATTCAATGTCTAAAATATTTCTAGAGCAAAAAACTGATGTTTTCAAATCTTTTTAAAGGCACATTTTCACTGTGAATGGAGCTAGGCTAGTCTAGAGGTTGAAGTTGATTGTGTGTTTTTGGTGTTTGTGTGTTCAGATTTTTTTCCGCGGAGTGTCAGTTAACACCATCCGAGGTTTCCCCATGAGCGCCACCATGTTCCTGACCTATGAACTTTCCCTGAAGTTCTTCAGACAGCTTTAGAGCTACCCTTAAAGCCTGGCATAGAGATATTTGTTGTATTAATCCTTTAAATAACAGAATTTTTGGGAGACAGTTTACCTTTTTAATAAGTAACAGATAGAAGATGGTATAGATATGAATGATATGTTGGAAACTGTTTTGTTGGAACTGACATGTGACATCACACACAGGAACGTGATTGTGCTTCCTGCAGTTCATACAGTATGTGTGTGTTTCTTATGTTAAGAAAAATGAAGGCGCTCATATCATACTGGTTTTAATTCCGTGTTAACATAAAGCTGCAATAATACACTTTAAATGCATGAATTCATGTACATAATGACACACATTAAGGCATATTTCTGCTTTTTAAGTCTAATTATCAATATAGAGCCACACACGTCTCTGTAGTTACATGAAGTGTGGTTCGACAGTCAGAAATCCACATTTGGAAAATCTCGGCTCAGAAAACATGATGAATTTCATCAAAATAAAGCAAATTTACAGGACTAAACCTAAACAGATGTTCTACATAAAAAAGAAAAAAAAAATGCTGATGAAAGTGAGACAGCAGCAACACCCAACCTGGATAAATCTCATTTTAGAATAAATTCTATCCTTGTTTGATTTGACATTTGTTGATATCTTTATATTTTTTCTGTAAATATGTATAAATATATGCAGATGTGTCTTATTGTAAATAAAGATTTGGAGCACATGAGCAGATTCTGTGAATGTGTTCCTCTGTGTTCCTCTCAGAATCACTTACAAGCTTTTCAAATGTAACNCACACACACACACACACAGTTCTGATGCTGACTTTGGCCTTGGCTCAGCCTGCTGATAACAAACTGTGATGCTTTGTTTTTAACTTTTCTCTGTTCCAAAAGTCCAAACTGAACTTTATGATGACACTCATCATAGAGTCGTCACTGTCATCTCGTGTCATCAGCACCAGATGACAGTGTTCACAAAAACATTAACTTCTGAACCCATCCACAAAAGACAGAAAAAAAAAGATTTAAAAAATTTGATTCATTAGGGAAAAATATCTAAAATACAAATTTGTGAGGGAAGAAAGTCCAGAGATGTTTATTGAAAAATTGAAAATTATCAGCAACAACTTGAAAAATACATAATTTAATTTTAATTTTCAAATTGATCTAGAAAACCAAGAACATTCTTGAACAATTTAGATTAATTTTTTTTTCCTACCAAGGAAACCTGCAAAAAAAATTTTTTTTTAAAAACTAGGAAAAATCTAAAGAAAAAAATATTTTCTCATGCTGCGATGTTGTACAATGGCCACCAGATGGCAGCACTTAATAAACATTAATGTCAGTTTATAACCTGCTGGCAGAGCAACAAAATGAACGTTACTGATCACACACACACACGCACTCTCAAGCACAAGCACACACACACACACACCACAAATAATTTCACCACAAAACCTTTTTTTAACTTTTGCATTTAATTTCCAAAAAGAGGGGTACTACAGTGACTGACACAGAGTACATGACATGCAGCACAAGAACTCATTTTTACAGTCTCAGCCTCTGCAGCCTCAAATCATTTTCACCCTGAATAGAAAAGAAAGACCCTCATGGTTCAATTAGAAGAACTTTTTGTTCTTTGCTGTGTTGTATCTGTTTCCTGTTACACATGAACTCTGACCTGCAGTGAAGTCCTGCCCTCCAGAATGCAAACTGGCAATCTTAGCTTAGCAACAAAAGCCACAGGGACATTTCAAAAGGCAGCTTCTGTTACCAGCTAGTGCTTTCTGCGTGCACTGCCCAAACCTGTGATGTTAGGTAGTTACATCCACTCACCAACAACATAAACCTGTGATGTTAGGTAGTTACATCCACTCATCAACAACATAAACCTGTGATGTTAGGTAGTTACATCCACTCATCAACAACATAAACCTGTGGTGTTAGGTAGTTACACCACACCCACCAAACAACACAAACCTATGATGTTAGGTAGTTACATCCACTCACCAACAACATAAACCTGTGTGATGTTAGGTAGTTACACCACACCCACCAACAACACAAACCTGTGATGTGTTTTTACATAAACTTCTCAGATCTTTAACGTGCAAAATTCGGCCAATGGCAAACAGACTAAACAGAGTTAGCATTTGAAGGGGAAGGGCCAATGTAGAGTCCAAAATCAAGGAATTATGATAAATGTTTCATCATATCACAGTGCAGAGCTGAAATACATGTTGACTTTGTATTAAGGCAAATCAACATCATTAGATAACAGAGAGGATTCTTAATAAAACATTATCAAATATGAAATGGGATTAGAAATAAAGGTTTGTCTATCATAAATGCCCACAATTTGAGAATTTACAATAATCACAAATGTAAGTGAATTAATATTTCCTGATAGCTATCTAACCTCCAGGGTTCAAACAGGACTGGTATTGGATGTTTAAGAAATTTGCAGAAATAACTGATAACATTTTGGAGTTCATCACTGAGTCAAACTTAACATCTGAAACACAGAATGGCAGGACTTCACTGTACGCCAGCTGGCCAATCGCTGACACCGCTGCTGGGTGTGAATGTGGGTCTGGTAACTTTAACGTTATTTTATTTCAAAGGCTGGTTAATTGATTTTGATCCCATAACTTTTGCCTGTGTAACATTTTAATGTATTCAGTGCAAATACCAAAAGTGTGGAATGTTTTCAAAGACTCGCGTCTCTCTTAACAGTTCAGCAGCTGTGCTCACAGCTAGCACAAACAAAAACCATCTTCCTCAGCTTTCAGCGGAGTAAGACGAGCTGCTGAACACGCTACTTCACTGTTACATCTACTGGCAGGGATCAGCAGGGCAGTTCTAAAAACCTTCAGAAATATATGTAAAATCTTAAGATAGACAAGCATTATGACATCATCAGGCAGTCTAGCCGTCAATGTTTGGAGATGGATGAACAATTAAGTTGAAAGGAAACTACAGTCAGTTTTTATTTTAAAATGTAATTTTGATCTTCATCATCAACTGATCATTGCATTTTCTAAAATGACATTTTAAGAAGTAAACACATGCAGCGTGTTTTGGTCACTGCCGATAGAAATTATTTGATGTTGCATCATTACGTTGATGAGAAATAGCACCAAACCTCATGGAGAATTGTTTTGAAGGTGCTGTGGTTTGGAAGCAAATGCTGCTTCTCTGTTCTCTGAATGCTTGTGAGCTCCTGACAACAGAAGATGTTTGACAATCCAGGTTTTTGGCTTTAGTGCAAAGATGTTTTTTGAGAAACAGCAGACAGGATTCGATGTAACCATTTAGAGGCCTTCCGCCTTCAAATCTTCATGTGCAGGTTTCACCTCTCGTTCACTAAAACTACGTTGGCCTTCAATATTCTTTTTATAGATTCCATCTGAAATAATTATCACTATAACTCTGAAGTGAAAAACCATGAGACCTCTGAGATTAACATGTCTCTCCACAAACACACATTCCTACATGGTGTCATGCAAAAAAAAAAAAAAAAAAAAAAGCAACAAGTCATGCCAGGATGAGCTCAAATGAAAGTCACTTACGGTTGACATGATAATAGCCCTTTTTAAAGCCAGATGACATGCTATGACCTGGAGTCCAATCCTGCTTAGAGCCCATTTTACATACAGTACAACTGTGGTCCCCAACAAGACCCAGTCAACTAAACTCATTCAAGCTTTTATTTTCTCTGTTTCCTTCCTTATGAGAAGAAACGAGCCCTATCTAAGTTTAATCCACCATCTGTTGGTCAAACTCGCCTCTGGGTACAGGAGGAATCAAAATGTAATCCACAAATAGCATTATCCACAGATATCGACTTTAGTATAAATCTGTCAAATATGTTGAGTCTGAACAGGAAGTGAATTTTAGAGGCGATACTGATGTACACAGAGTAAAAAAAAATCAAGTTAACAATGGTTGAAAAAGTAACTCCACTTCAATATGTATGGATGAAAAAGCAGACTTTTGAGAAAACTAACTGAAACAGAAACTAAGTTTGAAAATCAGGCCAACTCTGGGGGAAGGGGCCGGGTTTGCTTCTTTGTCTCGGCGCTAGTGTAGTGACTCCTAGTGAGGTATCTGCTTGGAGTGAAAGGGTGCTTCAACTCCACAGCATGGTGTTGCCAACAGGGGCTGATGGAGCACCGGAGATTCATTCCAGAATGAGTGGGGAAAAAGTGAAAATGACAAACGTGAAAATTCACTTCACATTCAGTCAGAACTACAACAAACCTTAACAACTTTTAATGAAGCTTTATGCAGTAAAAATGCATCTGCATAATTGCACAGCAGCCTGAGTCTACCTGCAGCATCTGATGCTACTTCATTCTTTCAACTTTGGTGTTAGTTTATGACAGCAAACATTTAAACTGCATTAAAATAAAACTCTCTGCAAGTTGATCTCATGTATGGACACATAAAACTTCACGTGAAATCAAAGTGACAAAATGTTTTAGTCATAGGTCATCAAAAAGAACCTATCTTAGTGACGGTATATTTTTGAATTGCACGTCTCCCAGTGTCTTATTAAACTCCTTCAGGCCTCTTATTGATTACTTACAATTAATTTCTCCAAACTTCTTCAGCTCTGATTCATTTCAGAGTTGATATATTAAGTTCCTGATCACATGACGAGAGAAAACTCACTCGCCCCGTCACCTGCTGAAGTTATTAAACCTGACCAGGTGGCAGTGTTTGTTAGTCAGTCAGCTGGAAAAAACACTTTGGCTTCGGTGTTAGGAAGTGCACAGCCTGAAGAGCTGCTAGTATAATCATTTTCTTTTGATCAATCAATCAATCAGTCAATCAATCAATCAATCAATCAGACAGTTAGTCAATCAATCAAATACAATGCAATGTCTCTGCTAGTCAGATATAAATGTTGTTTTTGATGTTTATTTTGAATATTTGTAATAAAAGTGGTGAACAACCATTAAACGTCAAAAATGACTCTGATAAATTTAAACTAAGGCTGAAAATTTGTGAATAACTTCAAAAAGAAAAGAATGAGTTAGAAAGAACAGAAATCTGGTAGTAACTTTGAAGTTTCAGGAAAGACCATGAAGTCCCAAGAAAGAAAGTCCCAGACACAAATTCTCAACCAGTGTGATATGACCTTAGAAATTCTGCCCAATCAGACACAAACATCCATGAAACTCTGCCCAATCAGACACAAACATCATGAAACTCTGCCCAATCAGACACAAACATCAAGAAACTCCGCCCAATCAGACACAAACATGATGAAACTCCACCCAATCAGACACCAAACATCATGAAACTCCACCAATCATACACCAAACAACATGAAACTCTGTCCAATCAGACACCAAACATCATAAAACTCTGCCCAATCAGACACCAAACGTCATGGAACTCTGCCCAATCAGACACAAACATCATGAAACTCCACCCAATCAGACACAAACATCATGAAACTCCACCCAATCAGACACCAAACATCATGAAACTCCACCAATCAGACACCAAAGAACATGAAACTCTGTCCAATCAGACACCAAACATCATAAAACTCCACCCAATCAGACACCAAACATCATGGAACTCCACCCAATCAGACACAAACATCATGAAACTCCACCAATCAGACACCAAACAACATGAAACTCTGTCCAATCAGACACCAAACATCATGGCACTCCACCCAATCAGACACAAACATCATGAACCTCTGCCCAATCAGACACAAACATCATGAACCTCTGCCCAATCAGACACAAACATCATGAACCTCTGCCCAATCAGACACAAACATCATGAAACTCCACCAATCAGACACAAACATCATGAAACTCCACCCAATCAGACACCAACCATCATGGAACTCCACCCAATCAGACACAAACATCATGAAACTCCACCCAATCAGACACCAAACATCATAAAACTCCACCCAATCAGACACAAACATCATGAAACTCCACCCAATCAGACACAAACATCATGAAACTCCACCCAATCAGACACCAAACATCATGGAACTCCACCCAATCAGACACAAACATCAAGAAATGCCCAATCAGACACAAACATCATGAAACTCTGCCCAATCAGACACCAAACGTCATGGAACTCCACCCAATCAGACACAAACATCAAGAAACTGCCCAGTCAGACACAAACATCATGAAACTCCACCCAATCAGACACAAACATCATGAAACTCCAGCCAATCAGACACCAAACGTCATAAAACTCCACCCAATCAGACACCAAACAACATGAAGCTCCGCCCAATCAGACACCAAATATCATAAAATTCTGCCCAATCAGACACCAAACATCATAAAACTCTGCCCAATCAGACACCAAACATCATAAAACTCCACCCAATCAGACACAAACATCATGAAACTCCACCCAATCAGACACCAAACATCATGGAACTCCACCCAATCAGACACAAACATCAAGAAATGCCCAATCAGACACAAACATCATGAAACTCTGCCCAATCAGACACAAACATCATGAAACTCCACCCAATCAGACACCAAAAGTCATGGAGCTCCATCCAATCAGACACAAACATTATGAAACTCCACCAATCAGACACCAAACATCATGAAACTCCGCCCAATCAGACACAAACATCATGAAACTCCACCCAATCAGACACCAAACATCATGGAACTCCACCCAATCAGACACAAACATCATGAAACTCTGCCCAGTCAGACACAAACATCATGAATCTCCACCAAATCAGACACAAACATCATGAAACTCCACCCAATCAGACACCAAATGTCATGGAACTCCATCCAATCAGACACAAACATCATGAAACTCCACCCAATCAGACACAAACATCATGAAACTCCACCCAATCAGACACCAAACATCATGGAACTCCACCCAATCAGACACAAACATCATGAAACTCTACCCAATCAGACACAAACATCATGAAACTCCACCCAATCAGACACCAAACATCATGGAACTCCACCCAATCAGACACAAACATCATGAAACTCCACCCAATCAGACACCAAACATCATGGAACTCCACCCAATCAGACACAAACATCATGAAACTCCACCCAATCAGACACCAAACATCATGGAACTCCACCCAATCAGACACAAACATCATGAAACTCCACCCAATCAGACACCAAACATCATGGAACTCCACCCAATCAGACACAAACATCATGAAACTCCACCCAATCAGACACCAAACATCATGGAACTCCACCCAATCAGACACAAACATCATGAAACTCCACCCAATCAGACACCAAACATCATGGAACTCCACCCAATCAGACACAAACATCATGAAACTCCACCCAATCAGACACCAAACATCATGGAACTCCACCCAATCAGACACAAACATCATGAAACTCCACCCAATCAGACACCAAACATCATGGAACTCCACCCAATCAGACACCAAACATCATGAAACTCCACCCAATCAGACACCAAACATCATAAAACTCTGCCCAATCAGACACCAAACATCATGAAACTCCACCCAATCAGACACAAACATCATGAAACTCCACCCAATCAGACACCAAACATCATGGAACTCCATCCAATCAGACACAAACATCATGAAACTCCACCAATCAGACACCAAACAACATGAAACTCTGTCCAATCAGACACCAAATATCATAAAACTCTGACCAATCAGACACCAAACATCATAAAACTCTGCCCAATCAGACACCAAAAGTCATGGAACTCTGCCCAATCAGACACAAACATCATGAAACTCCACCCAATCAGACACAAACATCATGAAACTCCACCCAATCAGACACCAAACATCATGGAACTCCACCCAATCAGACACAAGCATAATGAAACTCCACCAATCAGACACCAAACATCATAAACTCTGCCGAATCAGACACCAAACATCATAAAACTCCACCGAATTAGTCACCAAACATCATGGAACTCCACCCAATCAGACACAAACATCATGAAACTCCACCCAATCAGACATCAAACATCATGGAACTCCACCCAATCAGACACAAAGATCATGAAACTCTGCCCATTCAGACACAAACATCATGAAACTCCACCCAATCAGACACAAACATCATGAAACTCCACCCAATCAGACACCAAACATCATAAAACTCTGCTCAATCAGACACCAAACATCATAAAACTCAGCCCAATCAGACACCAAACATCATGGAACTCCACCCAATCAAACACAAACATCATGAAACTCCACCCAATCAGTCACAAAGATCATGAAACTCCACCCAATCAGACACCAAACAACATGAAACTCTGCCCAATCAGACACCAAATATCATAAAATTCTGCCCAATCAGACACCAAACATCATAAAACTCCACCAATCAGACACAAACGTCATGAAACTCCACCCAATCAGACACCAAACATCATGGAACTCCACCCAATCAGACACAAACATCATTAAACTGCCCAATCAGACACAAACATCATGAAACTCTGCCCAATCAGACACCAAACGTCATCCAACTCCGCTCAATCAGAGACAAACATCATGGAACTCCGCCCAGTCAGACTCAAACATCATGAAACTCCACCCAATCAGACACAAACATCATGAAACTCCACCCAATCAGACACAAAACAACATGAAACTCTGCCCAATCAGACACCAAACATCATAAAATTCTGCCCAATCACACACCAAACATCATAAAACTCCGCCCAGTCAGACACAAACATCATGGAACTCCGCCCAGTCAGACACAAACATCATGAAACTCCACCCAATCAGACACCAAACAACATGAAACTCTGCCCAATCAGACACCAAACATCATAAAATTCTGCCCAATCAGACACCAAACATCATAAAACTCCACCAATCAGACACAAACATCATGAAACTCTGCCCAATCAGACACCAAACGTCATGGATCTCCACCCAGTCAGACACAAACATCATGGAACTCCGCCCAGTCAGACACAAACATCATGAAACTCCGCCCAATCAGACACAAACATCATGAAACTCCGCCCAATCAGACACCAAACGTCATGAAACTACACCAATCAGACACCAAACAACATGAAGCTCCGCCCAATGAGACACCAAATATCATAAAATTCTGCCCAATCTTACACCAAATATCATAAAATTCTGCCCAATCAGACACCAAACATCATGAAACTACACCAATCAGACACAAACATCATGAAACTCCACCCAATCAGACACCAAACATCATGGAACTCCACGCAATCAGACACCAAACGTCATGGAACTCTGCCCAATGAGACACAAACATCATGAAACTCCGCCCAATCAGACACCAAACGACATGGAACTCCGCCCAGTCAGACACGAAACATCATGAAACTCCGTCCAATCAGACACAAACATCATGAAACTCCGCCCAATCAGACACCAAACATCATGAAACTCTGCCCACNATCAGACACCAAACATCATAAAACTCTGCCCAATCAGACACCAAACATCATGGAACTCCACCCAATGAGACACAAACATCATGAAACTCCACCCAATCAGACACAAACATCATGAAACTCCGCCCAATCAGACACCAAACATCATGAAACTCTGCCCAATCAGACACAAACATCATGAAACTCCGCCCAATCAGACACCAAACATCATGAAACTCTGCCCACCATCACTCAGCTTGTCTTTTCTGGATCCAAACACACAGTTTCTGTTGCCTGGAGACTCTCACAAAAACAGGAAATAGTTTTTATCTTTTGACATTTGATGCGTTCTCATCATGACTAAACGTTTGCATGCTCAACATTTGACAGGAATGTGTTAGGTAAACATTTTTTAGACACGGCATGTCTGTGCACAAAAAAGTTTAACGACGCGTTTACATATATAAACCAGGACCATATGACTTGGCGACATGGTTCCACATCACAGACGTGTAGAAAAACACACAGAAACACACACTTACAGTAAACATGTAGAACATTAAGACGTTAGCAATGGGCTCATTTTTCTACACAGATTTTAACGGTGTAGTTAACTGTTTAGTGTGCATGTTTAAAAATGCAAAACTTATGAAGATTCACAAACAAGTATCATCTCTAATTTTTTTTTTTTTTTTTTTACACAAAACAGTTAACTTTCAATGGAATATTCTCTTTTATCATTTTGCGTAATTATTGCGGTCTAAACAATATGGCTTTGTCTAATGAAAAGTTCTATTTCAACTAGAAGAAGAAGCGAAAAGGATATTTTAAAATTCCCATGATGTCATCATTAATCTTATTCATTTTAAAGGTTTTCTACAAACTCACGGAACGATGTATTAATCATACATCACCGTACAACTAACCACTGAAAAGCCATCGGATCTTTTAGGAATACCAGCATGCTTTTTTTTTTTTTTTTTTTNTTTTTTTTTTTTTTTTTGTTAATCCATAAATGTCCATATACTACCATATATATATGAAGGTAGTTTCGCTAAATAGAGGTTTCATTTACATCTACTTAAATGTTTCATGACCCAATCACAATGATGTTTGGATTAAGAGATGCAGGAGAATCTATTTTTTATCTCTACAGAGTCTTTATGCACTGAGACATTGGTTCTCTCAGTCTGCATTTTAACTATCTGCTTTTACTTTGAAGAGGACAACTTCTTACGAAATAGGATGCTAGGATTTGTATTTTAGCCGTGGTCTTTGGGATGCATGCACACGTTTCACGGAGTTCTGCATGTGCGTCCTTGTTTCTGCTTTAAGGAAAGAAATAATAAATTCTCCTCAGTATTTCTTTGGTCTCAATGTGGATGAATTTAAACTTCAGTTAATCTGAGCTGCAAAGGATTTGGATCTGATACAATTTCCTACATGAACTCAGACATCATCTGCAGGAGAATCCAGCCTGCATGTTGGGCTACGGAATTACTCTCTGCTGCTAGATTTCTACTGGAGAAACCATGTACAGCGCTGGCCAAAAGTACTGCAGTACCCTGTATTTAGTGTAAACTTTTCTTTCTGAGTTAAAACGCCACTCCAAACACAGCAACATTTATTTTTTTAGTGTTTTAAAGTAAGTACAACTGAAAAAAAGCCAATAGTTGTTAGTGTTAAGTAGGAAGACACTTTAGACATGTTGAAGAATACCAGTATTATTAGTAGAGATCAAACAGGAAGTTAAAACATCTTCTTTGAGGTAGGGTCAGAGGTCAAATGGTTTTCACCTGTTTTCACTGACTTGTAGAAATATTGTAGTCATATTAGTACTCTGAAGTCCACATTTAAGTCTAAAGAATAGTTGAATATTCTGAACGAAAACTACTAGTAAAACACCAATAAATGAATTTTGTAGTTTCTGGAGTGGTACTTTGGTAAAGTTTACACAGAAATACGAGGGGTTCAGTACTTTTGGCCAGCACTGTATACACCTTACGTCACCTTTGCATCTGAGTTTCTAACTTGCTTTCCAATTGTGTTTTTCCATGTGATCATCTGCAGGACAGGGAGAAGTGTTGCACTAAAAGAAAAGATCAGTCATATCCAAAGCAATTAAATCTAAAGTCATAAAATGTAAATGTGAATATCAGTTTACGTTGTAGTCATTATGTGAGGACCTACAACCTCATCTGGTGCATTCAGGTTACTCTGTATTTCTGCTGTTACCGTCATGCTTTATGTTGTCGTTAGTATTGTAATTTGGTGTTTTGATGTTTTGTTACTTGCTTGAAATACAAAGGTAGACACAGAAGAAGAAAAGCTGCGTTGCTGCGTCATGCCGATGCTTCATCTTTTACTTACAGTTCTCTCAAGAAGCAGTCTTGGTTCACATACATGGTAGGGGGCTAGAACTCATGGGATGTGAACTTTCAAAGCCTCATGAAAGCTAATGAACAGCAGCTAGCTTGGAAAGGGGGGTGGGGCTTCAACTCTATTAAATTACATCAGTGTGTCAGCTGCACTAACATAAAGTGGCACGTTCATGAAATCATCAGAATAAACGTTAAAATCACAGACATTATCTGCATTCAGGTGATGAAAAAAACAAAAGATTAATGAAGAACTATGAGCAACAATAAGTTCTTCTTATCAGTATGACAGGAAATGACATCATGCAACAGTCCTGGCTACCCCTGCTATATCCCTGTGTTCCATGTTTTGATTGTCTATGGGGACCCACACCAAGTCAGGATGACCTCTTTGACCTTTACATCCAGTTTGAAATCTGAAATCATCACCAAAACAGCAGCGATTCGGATACAAAAATAAGATCCAAAATTAGGGCTTCTAGCTTTTAGCTCATTTTCGATATTAAAAATCAAAACTACTGAAAAATCAATAATAGCAAAATTGTGGTGGAAATCAGATTATGAAAATTTCATTTGCAGCAGTAACTTTACTTTTTTTTTTTTTTTTANTTTTTTTTTTTTTTTTTAACTTATGAGCTCATTTGCATTTTCTAAGTTTACCTTTAACAACTTTCCAGCTGCTCAGGACAAAATCCACGTGAGAATCTGTTTAAACCTGTTCCTTTAATAAATCTATTTTTTTTTTTTGTTTTGTTTTGTTTTGTTTTTTTCTGAAAATCTGTAAAATCTGAAAACATGAGCCTGAAGTTTCTACTTGTCCTTCTAACTGAAAATGTGTGCTCCATCTGATTGACCAAAGATCAAACCTGTTGTTTTTGTGGCAGTGTGCTAAGCTGACAGCTTTAGAAAAAGCAACTTCTGAAAACCTGCAGGTGGAATCTAAAACTTCATCTTTATCTAACAGCTCTTCAAAAAAGCTGTGGCATTAAAAGGGATTTAGTTTTTAAATGGTTTTGTAGACTTTTAATTAGCGTGACTTATTTTAATCCCTGCTTCCGTTAATTCAACACGTTGTCTGAGATTTCCAGAAGCAGTTCATCGGTCTGTCACAGATTCCTAGCGAACCGCCATCACGTCAAACATGGACTGTATGACCAGCAGGCGTCTCAGTTCTACTGGTTGCTGAAAAAAAACAGGAATCTGAACCCTTTACAGGTTGTTATACACGTCATGAGCATTGTTAATGTCACCTAAAAATAATTATGGTCATGTGACAGTCAGTGTAGGACAACTACTCTCATTGACCTCAGTGACTCCCAGGTGTGACCTTAACAACTCTCAGGTGACATCATGTTAAAACCTAAAGTTAAAGGTTTAGATATGACGGGAGAGTCTTCATGGATAGTTTCTGTTCTCTTGATAAATTATCAAAAGCCTTATTCTGAAATCAACGTGTGAACAACAGTGTCATTCCTAATGAAACCCTCATTTACAATTCCTCTGTGAGAGGAGATGATATGAAGGCACGTGTCCTAAAAACTCAAAAGCTAATTTATTTCAATATAAAGACCATCAGGCTCATAAAAGTAGAAAATATCCACTGAAATAAAACAAAGCTCCGTCTGGTGGAAAACGTGGTGTTAGTGGTACTGAGGAGTCCTCTGCACTTATTAAAGGAATACTGTTCTCCATTGGTCACCGCTGCCTGCAGACAGATGATGGCGAACCAATCAACTGGTCTGATCCTGATGGAGTGAAACTAAGAACATAGGAACCAGAAGGAATGTGCAGAGTGGCAGTTATAAGGTTGTGGCGAATCAAAAGTGGGTAAAATTCGTCACAGAGTTTTCTAGAAAGGCAGTGTGTAGCCTCTAAAAGTTTGGCAAGAACCCTCTCCCGAATCCGGTTTACTCCTAAAATCTCTACATGCCCCAACCTACATGTCCCTTAGACCCTGCTTACAAATGCCCAGTCAAACCTTAACGAACCCACAGGTTGTTAACCCTCTACCCAAAGTCCCCCCCCCCCCCCNACACACACACACCCCTCATCTCTGAGCAGCCTAATCAGGCTGGACCTGGATTTAGGGTTCCTGCGATTCATTTTTGTTTTTACTTCTTGAACATGTCCTGTAGAGGTCCAGGCAGGAACTTGAGGACAGTGTCCAAGATGCTCTCCTCATCCTCCTCATCATCATCTCCACAGCCCCTCGGGATCGCCTTTTTAGGACGTGTCAACGAACCTTCACATGCCTGTTCCAAGGCTGCTTTCTCCTCCGCCTCCTTCTCCTCCTTCTTCTTCAGTCCATACTGAACAGCAACATGAGGAGAGACAGGTTCACAAAAAGCACAACGTACATTTGGCAACAAGAAATTACTGCATAAACAAGCCTTCTGAACAAAAACTCAAACAGTTTTGAGAACTTTTAATATTACAATGCAATCATATCAAGGAAAAAAGCTCTCACAATATGTGTTGGAGCTGCAATATGTAGTTGCACATAATCCAGCAGAGGGCATTCTGCAGACTTAGGCCCAGATTCATAAAAAACAGTGATAAGTTGCCTTAATGTGATAATTGAGGCTCATTCATAAAACTTCTCTAGATAATCAGCACCGCTGTCAATGAAGGCAGCATTGCTGTGAGGTGTGACAGGTAAAAGCTGATGAAGATCAGTGTGTTAATGAGCTGCTGCATATTTACCAGCCACCATTTATCCTGATTCATCTGGTTGTAAAGGAGACATTCCTCTGTAGAGATCCTCGTTTCAAAGACTGATGCTAAAATAACAGCAAAACGTGCATTCTAATCTCTGTAGTGTGTGTGTGTGTGTGCGTGTGTGAGGAACTCAGACGTGCAGCAGGTGAAGCNGATCCTCGTTTCAAAGACTGATGCTAAAATAACAGCAAAACGTGCATTCTAATCTCTGTAGTGTGTGTGTGTGTGTGCGTGTGTGAGGAACTCAGACGTGCAGCAGGTGAAGCAGAGCGCCATGAGAACATGTGTGAGATCAGATCAAAACTCACCACTTAAAAACTGACTGATCAGCTGAGTGAGTTTATGTATCAAAGTTATTGATCGCTAACACATGTGAGGTAAATACAGTTTTAAACGTCGCCCAGATTTCATACCGCTGAAATTTACCAGAGTTTTATGAATAGCTACTGCTACATGTAAATAAGGAAATATCACAGTAACGCCTCTTTAAGGCTAATGCTAACATGTCGCTAACAGGTGTTTATGAAGGAGGAACGTGGTTACACCATGATATTTATGCATAGTGATGCCGTAAATCATGTGCTATGTTTATGAATCTGGGCCTCTGTGTTTTACAGTAAACACTGAGGACATATATAAAGATCCTTCTTAGCAGAAAGCAGCATTTTCTTACTTTGTCCCTGATGGTCTGCCGTATTTTCTCCCTCTCTGCTTCCATGCGGGCATGTTTGGCCTTCCTCTCCTCCTCCTGCTGCCTCAGCGCCTCCTGACGCTCCTCCTCCTTCTTGGCTGCATCCGGGTCCTTCTCCTCCTCCCCCCCCAGCATCTTTCCCATGTCTTTGGTGGCTCCTGGAGACAGACACACATTTTATTTGACATGTTTTAATCTGAGTCTCAGGAAGAAGAAGGGCTATGGGTCACTCTCTGGTTTGTGACCCTGCAGTGGCCCATCCCGTGTCACACTGAGCTCCCAACAGGAAATCTGAAGATGATAAATTAGCACTCAGCTGGTGGGACAAGGAGGAGGCAGTGAAAGGTTCCCCAGGAGTCCCGGAGAGCCCAGTGAAGGTCATACTATCTGCTGTGAACACACACACACATGCAGGCGTGTGTGCATATATGGTGTTTTGTAAAGTGTTTTTTTGTTGAAATTGATATTTGATAATCCAGCATTTTGTCCTGATAACTGAGACAAGTGAGGAAGAGGAAGATGATGAGGAGGAGGAGAGATGAAATGAGACCATTGTTTCCTCTGTGACCCAACACCATCCATCCATCCATCCATCCACCCAGCCTCCACCTCCTCAGGTCCTTCTTTTCTGGTCCTCTGCTGTTCGTCCTCCTCACCCCTTTTCTTTTCATTTCAGTTTCTGGGCAGAAACATTCAGATGATGACATCATCATCTTGTTGTCAGCTCTGTGGAAATGAGGTTTTCCAGAGTGTTATCCTCCTTTAAAATAAGAACCTGCCTTCAATCCTCCCAAAACCTGCACAGTGAGCAGCACGCTCATAATACAGTGACCACTTCAAAATAAGAATCAAACTAAATCTGAATAAACAGGAAGGAAAGTAATATTCATGAACAGCAGCTATGATCACGTTAATACCTGAGAGACGGTCTACCTGTCTGTCTGTCTGACAGTCAGACAGGTAGACTAAGGAGGACATGATGTCTTTCTGCAGAAATCTTCTGGACCGTCGTGGATCATTTGATGCTCCGTGACGTTCCACACATGTAACATGAATTAGCGTCTAATTGGCTCATTAACGCTGCGGTAAATGGATGACTGGATTTGTTGCTAAGGGAACACATCAGTTTGACTGCTGCTGCCTTTTAAAAGAAGCATCTTGATTCACACACATCAGCGTTTAGTTCACCTGACCAGGTGCACAGGTGCCTTACGTTACCCTCCGCCATCAGTGCACTGCTGCCACCTGCTAGCAGGGAGTGGAATCATTTCACTAGCAACCAAAGCAGCCATGTTGGGTGGGTTCTGTCCTGTAACTCAGTCCAGCTGTTTCCTGTTTGTCCCTCTCACAAACATCTGTTGGGATGGACTGATTAGAAAATATGATCAATGATGATCAGTCATCAATAACATCTCCACCAGCGATGTAAATGTATTCTTCTTTTGCACATCATCGTCACGGAGACGTGCACACGACTTGTCACAGGTTATGACATCTATGAATGAGCAGGATGAAGCAAAATGACCAGTTTCCACTTTGTGCATGAAAATCCTGCTGTGATCTGACTGAGTGTTGTTGTGTTCTGGAGCTACTAAACACTTTGCTCTGTGTGTGTGTGTGTGTGTGTGTGTGTGTGTGTGTGTGTGTAAGTGTGTGTATGAGTGAGTGTGTGTGTGTGTGTGTGAATGTGTGTGTGTGAGTGAGTGTGAGTGTGTGTATATGTGTGTTGCATGTGTCTGTGTGCTGCATGTTATATGTGTGTGTGTTGTATGTGTGTGTGTGTGTGTGTGTGTGTGTGTGTG